>APFE031328888.1:36125-88774 GCA_000404065.3 Pinus taeda
CCATGAATATTTATTACCAATTTACCATTGATATGGTTAATTTGTAAATAGGATTTGTTCCAAAACCAAGGGTCTATAACATAGCCTATGAATAGCACATGCCCAAAAAAAGTAATTGATTTCACAATGAAAATATTTTATAAATATTCTATTTTAATTAAATTTAAAACATTTTTTAAGTAAATCTAAAAGATAAAATACTATAATTATGTTTGAGTTATATGTAAATCATTCAGCTTCACTACTACTAAAAATATTTATGGATATTCCTTAAACATTAAATCAAGGTTTTAGTAAAATAAAAAATGAGAATGCTTTTATATAGAGAGACATGAAATTTATATAAGATAAAGAATATTATTAAAAACTAGTATAGATCCATCTTAATTAACCATCTTCCTTTTGTGTTCTCTCTAAATAGAACTTGCATCTTGAGATATTTGATCCCTCTCATAATTTGGTTAAATTTACCTATAAAAATATTTTTTTCTATATATAATTAGTTAGTTTTCATATTTTTACTTAGTAGAAACTCAACTTAACCTTATAAGTCCAACATATGAATAAATAAGAGTGGTGATGAATAAATAAAGGTTAATAATATTAAAATTATGTATTAGTGTTATAATTACTACTTGTTTTATGTGTTATGCTTTCAAAGAAATAGGTATGTTCTAGTGTTTAGGATGTTGTGACCTCTAATTAGATTGAGATATTCTCTAACTACCTAACTTCTTATAGGGCAGCCATATTAATTGTAAGATAAATATAGTTTTTGTATCTTAAAAAAGCATTTATATATTTGTCTAACATTACTTAATGATTAAAAATGTGTTTCTGCAATATTAATTCTAGGAAACATTTATTGTTTTTAAGCAAATATGTAATAGGGGAAATTCGAGAATACACAAAGGAAGGGAAAATGAAGTAGATTTCCTGACAATTCTATTTTATTTTATGGTAATAAATGAAATGTATTAGTATATTTTCTTCATTCCAATCAAATTTCAAATGGTATCTACTTTGCGTCTTCAGATTTATCTTTTTCTTTTGGCATTTACCTAATTTCATTAAAAACCTACCATGAGATGGGTTGATTCCCACTTATAAATGTGTGAAAAGTAAAATTGATAACTATAATCGTCTCCTTATTCTTTTTAGGAAAGATTTACTTTTAATGATGCTTATGTCTTTCAACAGAGATTTTGTGAAGCGACAGCATGGTTATAGCAATTCATCAGCTACTACTTAGCAGCTCTAATAACATAGTTTTATTTGCTTTTCCATCCGCATGAGATTGCAACGAAATATTTTAATAATGAAAAGCCCATCCCCTCTCTCTCGTGCTAGACTTGTCAGAGATACAACCATAACCAGCAAGCAAGCCTAATATTTCCCTATCACTCTGATTGAAATCGGTCATCCATCACGAGATCTCGAATAATCAAAACCAGGAAAATATCACCAAGTGAAGCCAACAAACTGCACCCGAGTACTTGAATTTTTTCCATTTATAATGGACAGCTGAGTACTTGAATTTCTTTTTATAATGGAGAGCTTTCTTTGAAAAAGCACACAACGATAATCAGCAAGCCGGATGTTTGCCTATCAATTTGATTGAAACCAATCATGCAATTTGACGATAGCCACTTATCACAATATTGAATAATGGAATGCCTAGTTGTTCCTCTTTTGTGATTCTGATGCGATTCATCAGTTAGCGGTTGGCTAAAATAGAAACATGTCTACAGACATTGAAAAAGACTGTCAGCGGAGATGTCGAACACTTAACCTCTGCAGTCAAATTCCGGATATTTTAAGCATCTGCAATTAACACAAGAGATGTGGAGCACAGATGTGGAGCACTTAACCTTTGTAGTGAAATTTTGGATATTTTCAAAATTTGCAATCAACCAACCAGAGTTCAAAAATACAATAATATTGTTTTTTTACGGTTTTTTTATTAGCATTTGTGATATTTAATTTTTAAAACAACAGTGGAGAACATCAAAATACCTTTCAGTATAAAAATTATTTCTGTTAGAATCATTTTACC
Organism: Pinus taeda; assembly: GCA_000404065.3. NCBI lineage: Eukaryota > Viridiplantae > Streptophyta > Pinopsida > Pinales > Pinaceae > Pinus > Pinus taeda. Next base: position 38,182 of record APFE031328888.1, read on the forward strand.
ATTTACATAACCATTAAAATCATTTATTATTTTTTTCATTATAAAAATTATTTTTATTAAATATTCCTCCCGACACCGCAAGGACATTTTAAAATGAAGAGTTTGGCCTCTGTCGTTTGTCATAATGGTGTCGGAGATACGAGCATAACCACCAAGCAAGCCGGCTATTTTCCTATCATTTTGATTGAAATCAAGTACCCAAAACTGGATATCAAATAATCACGACCAAGAAAATATCAGACATAAAGCCAACGAATACCACCAGAGTACTTCATTTTCAATTTATAATGTAGTGCTCTCCTTTCAAAGTAAAAATCAGTTTCGAAAAAGTATACAACCATAACCAGCAAACAAGCAGCCAGGGAAATCGATATCTGCCTGTCGCTCTGGTTGATTCAATGATCCATCACAAAATATCAAATAATCACAACCAAGAAAATAGCACACATGAAGCCAGCCAGCTGAAGCAGAGTACTTGAATTTCAATTTATAATGGATTCTTTCATGTAAATGAAAAACAATATCTGAAATGTATACAACCATAATGAGCGAGTCCCATATATGCAATCGATCATCCGTACGTAGATATCGAATAATAGCAACCAAGAAAGTAGCACACATGAAGCCAATGAATTTCACCGGAGTATATCAATTTCCATTTATAACGAAGAGCTTTCTTGTGAGAGAAAAAGCAGTTTCGAAAAAGTACAAAACCAAGCCGGGTATTTGCCAATCAATCTGCGCGAAATCAGTCATCCATCACGAGATACGAAATAACCACAAAAAACCAAAAAATAGCACACATGAAGCCACCGAGCTGCACTAAAGTACTTGTATTTTTCATTGAGTATGGAGATTTTTGTTCAATGAGAAAAACCAGTTTCCGAAAGGTATACAACCATAACGAGCCACTGTGATCGAAATGAATCATCCATCACGAGATATCAAATAATCACAGCCAAGAAAGTACCACACACGAAGCTGCAGAAGAGTATAATTTCCATTTATAATGCAGATGCAGAGCTTTGTTTTTAAAGAAAAAACAGTTTTCAACCGTCATGTCAGTCTCGTATAAACTTTAATTATTTAAAATATTACTTTGAATATATAAATAAATTAGTGAGGGAGGAAAAAAGTAAAATAGCAGGTTAGCCATATAGGAAAACAATAAACCAATTAATTATTTACATTAAATTATGTTTAAAATTAAAATATATATACAATTTTTTATACAAATTATAATTCTAACAAATTCACACAAATTGTTTAAAAAAAACCAAAAACCATGTTAAAGAGTTGTTTTTAATAAGGCAAAAAAATAGGTGAATAATTAATCTTGTTATTAAATGGTTTTTACTGTATATATAGATTCAGATTTTGAAAAAATTTAAATGTACTGAAAAACTTGTGATTTCAATAAATTTTGTCAGATTTTAGAGAAATTAAACTAGAAAAACCCAAAAAAAAACCATTAAAAACCTCTATAAACGTAACTTCTAAAAACGTTTAAGAAAATAATTAACTACAGCTGTTTACCTAATTTTTTAGATCCATTTGCCGTCTATACTGCCGGGTGTACTCCAAATCAAAGTATCTGCATGTAAAATGTCATTCGAGATCACGTACAATATGTATATATATGTTTAGAAATTAAGAGTATCATTTCGTTCTATATATATATATAATTATTTGTTAAGGTACATAAGTACCATCGTGTGTAGATATATATAATATTTCTCTTTGATTTATTAAACAAATTATATATATTAAATTTAATGTGTTAAATAGATTAATTTAGAAATTTTGTGCTTATTGAAGTCTAAAATATCATAATGCACGAAAATGTAGTAAATGCCATTACGAGGTTTGAGAGTGAGAAAGGGTAGTTTTAAGATAATGTTGAAGTCAAAGATTCTGGCTTTTTTTCAGTGAAACGCTGATATAGAAGCATGGGTGTCGAAAGTGTTTCTTCCCTTCTTAATAAATGTTAATGGTAAACGATGACGGTATTAGGCCATGAATTAGCTTATGGTCAATGTCATTTATATAGGATTGAAAAAGATAGAGAATGACTTCTAATTGTTTAATCTAACTTAATCTAACTTATATGGGAGTAGACTACACATTTATAAAGTGTATTGTCTTAAGGATTAAAAATAATTTGCACTTGTAGTATAGCCATTTTGGATGTTTAAAATTTTATATGGTTTATGCTAATTAATAAGGTTTCCACTTAAACATACAAGTGAAAGATGAGATAGATTTTTTTTTTCCACTTATGTAGTTATAATGTGTATTTCAGGGAGGATTGAGCATTTTTCCAGTTGCGTGGTTATAATGTGTATTTTGTGGAGGATTATGGAAGAGTTTGGAATGGTAGTATAACTATTTTGGAAGTTTAAATTTTTATATAGTTTGTTTACACTTAAATTTGGAAGCTGAGATGGAAGAATTCTTTTATATGTTTTTATGTGGAATAAGTGAAAAATTCACTTCTCATTTACTTAAATCATATAACTATGATAGGGTAACTATGATAGGGTAGGTTGGAAGGATAATAGAAGTTTGAAGATATGTGAGTAATGTTTTGGTTAGTTAATTTGTGGAGTAGTTCTTTGAAACCATTCCCTTTGTTGATATGATGGCGAATAAGTTTGGTTGGGAATTCATTTCCTTTTGATGTAAAGTTACTTTTTTCTATTAATTGTGTTTAACGAGGCAAGGGTACTTCAAGTATTTCAAAGTGTTTAGGGATGTAAATTATACAATGAACATGGTGAGAAAGTCCATGTATATGTAACACACCCTTTAACATCACATTTTTTCCCCTATGCTAGGCTCCTAACATATTTACTATTCTTTTTTATTCGTCCTTCGAATGCTTTATAGATTATATATGACTAGGTTACATAACCAACTTAGTTTTTTCATTAATAATCAAGTTATAAATATGATTTCCCAGGCATGGAATAGTTTTGTGATAACTCTTTTTCTATGATTGCTTTTCTTTTATCTAAAAAAATTGCAAGGGAATATTACCTCTGAATCTTCTGGAATCCCGTTGAAGTTTCTTCACAAAGTTTACCTCATCTTCTTCTGATCTAAATCCTTATTCCCTGAGGTCTTCATTTTCTTTTCCCTTAGCAGAGCCTTTGAAAGTGGCTTCTCTGATTTCTCATGAACCTCTTTTCCTCATTTCAAAGGCAGTTAGAATTTCATGAAGTTGAGCAACAATAAAAGATTGTAGATCCTACTTCTCTTCAATGGTAGACACTTTTGATTCAAATTTAGAAGATGGAGATCTCAAAATTTTCTCTACTAAAGTAGCCTCTTTTATTTCTTCACCCAGATTCTTCATACGATTTACAATCCCATCTACTCTAAGAAGTAACGAGCCATACTTCCATCACTATGCCCTGAGAGTTTGATGTTAAATTCTAAGAGTTTGGAGTTTAACACGCTTTACCTGGGAGTCTCCTTCGTAGATCTGAATAATTTTGTCCCATATTGCTTTGGCTGTGTTGAGTTGCATGACTTTGATAAATTATGATTCTGATAGACTTCCCAATAATGCATTGATGGCTTTTGTATTGGTTACATATATTTTTTTTCTGCTGGATTAGTGGGGACTGCTGCTGGATACTGGTATCCTCCTTCCACAATTGCCCAAACATTATCTCCAGTGACTGAAGATAGGCTTTGGTTCTTATCTTCCAATATGCCAAGTAATTTTTGTTGAAAATTTGTGGTTTGATAGATCCCATTCCTTTGTGATTTCTCATCTTGAGAGATGTTCCTTCAAGCAATCAACATTCTTTTGAAGAACTTTCTCTAATACGAATTGTTGGGAAAAATACTCTGGGGGGTGGGTGAATCAGTGCTTTAAGCATTCATAATAATACTTTTTTCCTTTTCAAAATGTACACTCTATTTTAAAGATACCAAACAATGTATGTTCATGACTATAATGAATGGAACAACGTATATATAATAAACTGTAAAATAGCTATCTCATTATCTGTTGATCTTAAATCAAAGTGTGCTACATTTAGTAAGCAGTAAGCAGATGCAATAAAAATAGAATAAATCAACACACATAAGAAACACACTTCAACACCAGGAATTTTCAAGTGGAATCCCAATATAGGAAAAAGTACTATTGTTGTCATCTCAATCTTCAATATTCTTGTTATAAACAATGTTTACAAGTTTTGTATAGGTGCAGACTTTTTCCAGTACACAAGCATCTTCCCGCTGAAGGCTACAACCTTCACTAATTTTCCAGCTCCTACTGGAAGGGAGCTCCAACCCCCTAACTCTTGTACTAGATGATATGTTTACCAGTAGATAGCCACTAGCCTACAAAATTCTAGCACCTATAGTCCTCCTCCAAGGACTACGTTTCATAGATTTTTAGACTGGATGCTCATCATACTCATCAACACAAGAAGTATGTCACGTTTCATCAAATTTTCATATTAGACCCATCAGTAACATTGAAGCTCAAAATCAGTCACCACAAATGTGATACAACCATGAAACACAACTGCATCAGCCAATCACTGAAACCCAATAAATCTGAATAGTCAGATCATTGTCATCAGAACACAGAGCTAAACCCAAAACAATGCATCAACAACCAGAACCAATCTGGAGCCTCAAAAATCATGTCAAAATGTATACACTACTTCAGTTAGGCCAACCTGTGTGTATACGCTACTTTCTATAACCTAACCTGTGTATACCTCTAAGGATACTGAATCATAAAAATTTTGAATAAAAAATTTGTACTAACCAAAGACATTCTGAAGATCTACTGTCATATTACAGAAATCCAAATAGATAGTAGCAATGATTACCCTTCTCACACTATCAATCACTCAACAAAACTCAATCTCCTTATAAAATCAATTTTACTTCATATCTAACGAATACATCATTGAGAAACAATAGTAAAATAGGAGCACTAATCAGATGGATCAATCATTTCTGAACAACAAGCCCTTCTTGTACATACGCGATTTGGAAGTGTCGAACAAGCATGTATACGCACCTTCACCCAAGCGAACCAATGTATAGATATTCAAATATTGACTTATAACTTCACAGCTTTTCAAGAGTTCAGATATACATAGATCATAGCATATAAAGGATAAAACATGCCTTATCACTCAGATCTAGCCTATCCATTATTAGATATTACAATGATAAGTCATTTCAGGTCTCATGATTATAATCAAACATTGTATCCAATGGTGCACAAGATGTTTCAGATCTATATCATAACCATAGCCTTTACAACACAAAATATACTTCAGATAAAAGTATTCATAAAAAACCCTTTCAGTTGCACACTTACCCTTTGATCTTCTCCTCCTTATATAATTAGAGCCTTCATCAATACCATGCACCAAAACAACACTTAGAATCTATGGCATTCTTATATGGGATCAAGTAAATGTTATTCCTCTCAATATTGATATCTAATACCATGGTATGGACCCTTGGTATTCTTTAACCTTAATTTTCCATCATATATGTGTTTTTCCTTCTGTGAAACTTCGTGCATACGTATACGCTCCTTTTATTCTGTGTATCCACATGGATACGTGACTTGGACTAGGTGTACTAGTGTATACAACTTAAAACATTCTCCTTCCTCAATTTCTTCTTTCTGATCTATAATCCTTTGTCCCATTATCCTGTTCTTTTGTGCCATTTCTCTGCTACCTTTGAATAGGCCTGTTACAATGTAAGTTTCCATGATACATCACTTTATCATTTTTGAACTGACCTATATGCGGGTTGGTTTTCATCAAGGACAACACATGTACCATAACGCCAACATTTTTAAATCCCCAATTCAATTTTTTTTCTTTTCCAAACACAAAAATCTTAATTCTCTATATTTTGTGCTGATAAATATTACATTGAAAATCAAAATATCGACATCGTCACAGAAAATCCATGGTGGAATTGTTAATGAATTTAATGGGCAATGTCTTTTTTTACCAATAATATCATACACTCGAAAGAATCCACAAAATAATTGCATGTTTAAGCTACTGTATGAGGTGCAAGAAAGTTCAAATTCGAACCTTAGAAATATCCAAAAAACTATGGCACTTAAGATTGCCAAAGCATGTGAATCAACTAGTAAGGTAAAGTCTAGATCGTGTGATTCCTCGGCATTCATGGTAATGCATATAATTATTATTAATAATTCATTATTATATATTCCATCGTTTACAGAGATGTAGGGTTTATCGGCACGTAGGACCTTATGTTTTTAAATATTTATACAATTTTTTTATTGGACAATGTGAATATTCTAGGTGGAAATAGAGGAGCCCATGTGGGTGGATTTAGCTCTATAGGGAATATGCAACAAAGAAAACTAGTAAAAAATATTTTCAATTCCATTACAATTATTATCTACCATTTAAATTTTCACACTCAATGCTCAGGGAGGATAACTAGTTCCACTCTATGTATCCATAAGACCCAACTCTCTTTAACATTTAGCCTCTGCAATATAAACATTTTAAATTTTGAGGAAATTACAATGGATATGAATTGTATTGTGTAATTATATTCAACGTTAATTTGAGACATTATACTTGCATAATTATCATGATTTTAATTTGTCTTAGGTTTCATCAAGAATCCTTCCATGACCTCGGACCATCTTCTCCACCTTTTGTTAAAGTGAAGGGCAAGGTGCAGAGTCATTTCATGTTTGTCCCAGCCTTATGAATTTGATCTCAAAATCAAGGGGTCATCCACCTTTTGTTAAAGTGAAGGACAAGGTCCCAGAGTCATTTCATGTTTTTCCAAACTTTATGAATTTGATCTCAAAATCAAGGGGTCATCCTTTGAAAACCAGGACAAGTCAATGAGAAAATAGACACAACTTCAATTGAACTTATCTAAAGTGAATAAATATCACAATGTCTAAACCAAATATAGTGTAGTAAACTTGCGTCTATATTAGGTAATTTATTCAACGTTTATTTCATCCGTATTATAGGAAACTATGACAAAAAAATCATTAACACTTATTTCAAACTATTTCAAACAGTAATGTTAATGAGGGTTCAACTACTTCCTTACATAAGCAATATCATGACAATGAGGCATAACTTAGCTTGCATAAATCCAATAACAAGACAATGTCACAAGCTTCTTTTACAACGTCTATAGGTAGTGGGAAGGAATTGAAGAATCCCATAGATTCATAAGCTATCCCATGTGGCAATGCTCACAATCAATCAATAATTTTGGAACGCAAAGCTGTAATGCCTAGAAAATCTGGGTTGTTACACATACATAAAATGTCTTGTATGAAAAGTGGTGGAATTGATGTCATGAGGGTTGTAGTTATGGAAAATAGATAGCCAAATGACCGGATGTCTTCTTCAAAGAGCATCAGTAGTAGATTTTCAATTGTGACAAATAGGGAAACATCTAGAATAGAATAGGGTAATCTAATGTAAATTAACATAATATGAAGAATGAAAAAAAATATTGAAGGAAAAAACTTAAGCTCAGAATAACACTATCTCTCCTACCTAGAAAAATAGGAAAAAACCAAGCATGGGTTCATTCAATATGGTTGAAGAGAAGATAAATAAAGATAGTGATGCTGCAAATTCTACATATAAAGGTGATAGAGCTTCAACGGAAATAATAAGGATGTAGGGGGACGTTCAATAGAATTATGAAAAAAGGAGCAATTGATCAACGGAAAAAAATGTTATGAAGTCGTTGAAACTGTAAGGAAACATTCTTTGCAATAATCTTCCAGTTTTGAAACAACTTAAGCATATTTTGAGTAATGAATTCTCTCTTTTAGATTTTAGACGTGATGCTAGTTGTACCCTACAGCTACACTAAGAGACATTAAGATGCCTTTTTCATCTTTTTTCCAATTGGAATATTTTGTATTTCAGAATCTGTTCATTAAAACACAATTCATTTCTACATTGCTTGTAACTTCGTATTACATTTATACCAGGCTGTAAAGAGACATTCATGACAAGTGAGTAATGTTGGTCCATGTCAAGATAAGACTCTCAAAATTTATCCTCAAAGATTCAATGGCGAAAATAACACTCATATAGGAGCTTATCATCATTAAAAATCACTGATAATCACCAAGGACATCATTGGAAACATTCACAACCTGTTTATATATATATAGATATAGATATAATTATAATTTTCTTATGATTTTGGTGATTATCAATTAGGTTGCAATGACTTAAATAAATATCTGAATTTTCAACTTTTGTATTGCAGATATTGTTATTCAAAATACTGTGCTTTTAAATGTGACTTGCACTTTTATAGTAGGCTTCAAGGCAATGTTTGTAACAATTAATGTAGGTTGACAAAGATCAGAAACCTCTGAAAAGCATCAAGGACATTGTTGGGTTCCAGGTAAGTCAAGCAACATTACTGTTGGCTCAGATCTTAAACATTGTTATTTCTTCTTATGATTTTGTCAATTTTTAATGAAGTTAATGATTTAAAGAATCCTGAGAATTCCAGAACACACCAATATGGTAATTTTTAACTTTCTGATTTAAGATTTTGTTATTCAAGATACTTTAAATTTTCAGCATGGGTTTATTACTTTTATCGCAGGCTTCAAGGAAATCATCGTAGTAGGTAAATAATATGGGTCTATGTCCACAAAAGAGTGCGACATTTTTTCACCAGGTTTTCCCAGGAAAGAAAATGCTCATTTGCGAACTGCCAAACATCAGAAATATTTAACAAGAACTAAAGATATCACTGGTTGTTATGTGAGTCAAGCAACTTTCATAGATTGTTCAAATGTTTTTATTTTTTTTTATTGTGTTTAAATTTTTAGTTAACTTATAATGAGTAAAAAATAAATGACTCAATTACTTTTTTCTTAGGATGCACTCTTGTGACATCCGATATAAGTCCACATGAAATGATCCTAACATATGACTTTTTGATATCTTTCCGTCTGAAATACTATTCCATATTTGTTATTAAACATGCGACCTGATGACTCTTGTAATATTGTTTGATTTTATTATTCTTCTTCTATTTCAAGTTAGACATATCAATTTAACGTCATATGTTCGAATTTCACATAACACAGAATAAATACCAAATTCTAACCAGAAATATTACTTGAAAAATTATTCAGGAATTAGGCACGTATCCTCCAATCAAGAACTGTATCTTGTAGCTCTCCCTCGAGCTAAGATTTTATTACCATCAGAACCAACAACCTCATTTATTCCTGAATGGTATATTTTATATGTTTTCCTTCGGAGCAGTGTTTTGGAAGTGCCTTGCATTTTGGGTTTTCCAGCCAAACTCCCTAGGCCTTTGTTTTTTTTTTTCTTTTTCGAGAAATGTACCTTCTCTTTCTTTAAAACCTGCATTTTTGTTCCAGAATGCTTTATTCCATCCCGCAACTTAGTAACGTTCTCTAATAATTTGTTTATTATGATCTTTTTATCCCATCGTAATAAATCTACTATTTCCAATTGTTTTTGGTGAGAATTTTTTTTGGAGATTTTTAGTGAATGATTATCTTGAATTTATCCATCCATAATTGTTTAGCGTGAGGAATAAATCCTTTGATTTTTATGTCTTTTTCTAATGCCCTTTTCTAATGTAATTTCTAACATTTCATTTAATAATAATATATTAATCATATTACATTAATAATCACACTGTTTCACAAATTCAAAATGGCTTCCTTATCCATCAACATAAAAATAATTCAAATCTTAAAATAGAAAATCAATACACAAAGAATAGAGGGGTGTTACATTAGGTTACAATGGCTCCCCTCCATTTCACCAATGGTGTTATTGCTTGGTAATAATCTGAATTAAATATTTTTCCTAATTGCATAAATGGCTAAGCTAACGATATAAGATAGTTTGAAATAAAATGAGGTTCCAAGGGAAGAAAAGTGGTAGGCACACATGATATGATACTTATCGAATAAAATAATTGAGGTTAAATAACATATCATAATTGATATATGACAATACTTAGTGATAATTACAATTAAAATAAAAATAAATTTAGAATAAATTGGTTTTGATGCAACTAATTGAATAATTAAAGTATGTATTTAAAATAATATGATATCATGTATGGATCTTAATTTATCCTACACAAACAATTAAAATTATTAAAATATTTGATTGGATTATTTCTAAATAATAAATAAGGGAGAAAAACATAATATTTTTTTGTGTGAAAGATTGAAAAACATGATCAAAGTCAAAATATTTTGATTCAATCACATGTGTGAGTGAAATAAATACCACCCTAAAATGAAAACAAAAGAAATAGAATAAATACCACCGTTAAATTTAAATTTTGATTCAATCACAATTGTGAGTGAAATAAATACCACCGTAAAATTAAAACAAAAGAAATAAAATAGAAAATGTCTTTATTGAAATTTAATTTCAATGTGTCAAAAACCCTAGATAGCATTTAGCATGTGTCATTTTGGATTAAATATGCAACAAATAGATTTAATCTGAATAAATTTCAATGTGTCAAAAACCCTAGATAGCATGTAGCATGTATCATTTTGGATTAAATATGCAACAAATAGATTTAATCTAAATTAAAACCCTTATATATGATGTATTCAAAGAAATTTACATCACTTCTTGCATGCAATATTGTTTTATAATCAAGTTAATTCAACAACCTTGAACGATTCTACCAGAAATTATAACTTAAAAAAAAACATAAAAGAAAAAAAAATGAAATAAATAATAATATAATTAATGAAATCTCACAGTCACAATGATAAAAGTCATTGTAACAAGTACATTATGGATGTAAAAATTAAATCTTGAACTTCATCCTACCATCCTCTCCAATTTGTTTGTTACCATCCTTCAATTTGTTTGTATCCAAACCTTCAAATGAGCACCTCCACTTACTTTTATATTGTTGGGAATAAGTTCCAATGCTACCTTGAAATGAATCTACATTAATAATCATTTGTTTCTAAATTAAATACATATTCTATCATTTAATTAATTTTACACTTGAAACGTCCTTGGAAACCTTTAAAACACCTTTCATAAATTTCCTACAGATTTAAGAAAAAAAAATTGTTCAAACACAAATAAAATCACGACCATATAAATCTTCAATCCTTTTATAAATTTCTTCTCACAAATTTTCTCCCGTATCATATATCAATTTCGAGTTTTATATACACACATATTTAAAATTTAAGATTTTGTATAACATTTCCGTCAGAAATTATATGAAATCATGTATTTTATGGTAATGTATTAAGTTTGTATCACTATATATTAGATGAATTTATAGTTGTAATATATATCTATATATATATTCTACAAAAATTAAAAACATAGTTCCCGTGGTATCGCAGGTAAAGATAGAAAGGCCAACCCATGTTAAGCCAAATGGACTTTCGACCTTCGAAGGGTTTTTAATCCAACAATCATTATCGACATCAAATGTGAAAGGAGTAGTTATTGACAAGTGCCACCAGCGTAGTCGTAGTCCCTGCCGATTTGCAATTTCAGGACACAAATATTTTATTTTATTTTATTGCGTTGCTTGGATGCAGGGATCAGTATACCTTCTTAATCTGATCAAAATTTAATTGAGCAACGTAGCTGGCAGATAGAGAGAGGTAGCTCTTTCAAAACCTTCCGCAATGTCCATCGACACATCAAATTAACTCTGGTAATCAGGACTGTTGGTTTGCACTCAGGGTAAGATTTGTAAGACTGGAAAAATCCCTAATTGAGGCATGCAAACTGTTCAATTGGTTTCCGTGTAAATTTAGATCAGTCAAGCTTGAAAGCTCCTCAATGCAATCAAGAAGACCACACAATTGATTTGAGTTCAAGTCTAGATTTATTAACCTCGAAAACTTTCCTATGGAATTAGAAAGAGTCGCAATATGGTTTTCATACAAATTGAGTTGAACAACGTTGCTATGCTTTTCAGTTGAATCATGTAGCCGCTCAAGCTATTCCACTAATCTTCCTCGAACATCCAAATTCTCAGCACCTTCCTTCGTAGTTGCTTCAATAAGGCTGGCAACATCCAAATTCCAAGTACCTTTCGTCGTAGCTGCTTCAATAAAGCTGCCAATTTTTATTAGACCGAAGTTTTGTCCATCGTCCTCTGTTTAAATCACCATCAAAATAATTACTAATTCAGGCACCTTGGATTCAGTTGCACAGAAATATGAAAAGTAGATAAAATTCTCTAACCATAATAGTTATGGTTGACAAAGAAATTTGTGGCCAAGATTCATGCCGACTGCAATCCCAAGTTCATGGAGCACACTTCAACCACCATTCCCAAGGATGGAATAACATGGTTGCGTGGAAAACAGAGAAAGTAGAAAATAAAAGACCTACAAATTGAATTGGAATTTATTTATGCTCAACTTTTGTGTTTATGCCATACATATTATTGACCAAATAAGTCATGAAGTTTTCTCCCAACATTAGAATAAAACCCTGTAGGAAGAAGCTTCAAGGTACTGGCTTACCGTATGATTTGGCATCCTGTAAAATGATGTTGTGCATCTCTGTGGAAAGACTCAAGGAACCCAGAAATCAGAAAATATGCTTCGTATCAAAAATAAAAGAAGCGGATATCTTCCCGGAGAAAGGCGAAAGTTACATGGACTACATGGTATATATAAAACATATAATTATACACGTGCTCCATGGTATATATTTAACATATAATTATAATTTTCTCTGAGTTTATATATTAATATAACTAGCAAGGTATGTTCCCAAGTTACACGTGCTACATATTTCTCTGAGTTTTCTTACATATATTGAACATATATTGAGATACTAAGTTACTCATAATAGGCCTTGCGTTTTTCGCTAATTATTAAATGTTACTTCACTTTATTGCGACTAATTGTTTAAAAGTTAATTTCTTTACCAAATTCGAATTATTGATACGACGTGAAAGTTTAATATTTTTTTGGTTTCGCTTTTTCGTTTTTTAATGCTCATGAGCATTATTCAGGTCAACATATTCTAGCCACTTGGCCAACCAACAATATGAATGGTTGCCCGCATCTACTTGTTACTTGATGGCTGGAGCGTATCTGGACCAGAGGTAAACATCCCGCGCTCATCTTTAGAGGGAGCCATTATTAATTTAAAACGATAAACCACGCGTCTATTTATTAAACCACGTGTTCACAATTGGTAATGGAAGGTTTTCATGAGCGAATCATCGATATGGGCATGGGTTTTTCTCTGTTATACTCTAACCCTAACTGCAAGCTCTGGAAGAGAGCCATGAAAATAGCTTTGTTGGTCAACAAGACTATTATGTGAGTGGCTCACTGCTTTCCGACAAAATTCGTAGCATTACTGGCAAACCATAGGAAATATACAACTGCATCTGGTTCTCTAATTCCATTGCCATAGGAAATATACAACTGCATCTGGTTCTCTAATTCCTATTATTTTTCCAGGTGTTGTGCGCTATTTTTCTAGCCTAATCAACCGGCTGATTGGAAAGGGAAGCAAGGTGGTTGTTCCCGCCGGCAGTAATGGCAGTCGAGCAAGTTGAGATTTACCGTGTTTGCACTATTTTCGGGATACTTTCGCTTTCATTAGCCTTAGAGTGTTAAGTTTTCTCCTATCTATACTGTAAGCTCTGGAAAAGAGCCACGCAAATTGTTCGTGAGACAACTTTATATCAAGAAGAAAATTTCATTATCCACTGCCAAATTGTCCATTGAATTTTCCACTGCACAAAATGCTTCTCAGATAGCAGAATTAAATGAAGCATATAGAAAATGGCATAGATGATGAGGGTTTCCTTTCAAGCTCATATCAATGGATTGTAGCTAAGTTTCATAGAACCATTTACCAATTCCATGTCTCAAGGCTCTTGCCTTAACTCTATAATGAATATGGCATATATGTTTGAAGTAGGGTTTGTCTCCAGAGGCTTAATATATATTTTAAAAATTGGGTATTGAATTATGGCATATATGTTTGAAGTAGGGTTTGTGTCCAGAGGCTTAATATATATTTTAAAATTGGGTATTGAATTTTTAATTTTTTATATTTGGGTTAACAACAAAGACCCACATAGAGCTAGGTTTGCTATACCCACATAGAGCCAGGTTTGCTATACCCACATAGAGCCACTGTATCAAGAGGTGTTTAGAAAGACACAATGTATCAATAGCCAATGAAACTTGTTGGGGGAGAAGCTTGATTGGCTATTAATACATTATGTCTTTCTAAAAGACCTCTTTAAATGTCCCTATCTTAGAACGTAGACCTCTTTAAATGTCCCTATCTTAGAACGTTGCTCTTTTGAACGGAAAAATAGAAAAATGAAAAAGTTTGTATGGATTTAATGGTAGGTTTCTAGTGATCTCCAATGGCATGGAAAGGAATTTGCACATGTTAGCGACATTGTCTTTATGAGAAGTTTCACACCTAGAATCTATGTTAATGTTCTTTGCTATATTGAACGGAAGAAATTCCAGGACAAAGCATGCATAAACAAGACAACACTGGATATGCTATATAGATTGATTTTAAATTTTAATATGAAAATTTAAAAATAGATTTATTTACATAGTGAAGTTTTGAAAAATTATTGAAACATTCTAGACACAGTAAAACATACCATATCATTTCTATCACAAAGAATGCAATAGTTTCTTACCTTGAGCTGGTTTGTTGCTCCACTATTTTTCCTGATCGACCACTAATAAATGCAAGGTAAAACATAAGAATTTTAACTATTTATGTTCTTCTTGTCCAGTTGTTCTTCCTGTTGCATTTTTTCCGTTTTCGGAGATTGAACTGATAATTGGCTTGGAGTTTTTAAGGAGGCCCAAAACTAATTTTTCTGCACCCCTGTAATAACTGAAGGGATATGACAAATCTTTTTGCTATTCTGGTGGGCTAAAGGGCCATGAGAATGAAGGAGTATATTTCTGCTATTCTAGTGCGATAAGCCGAAGCTAAGGAGAATAACACGCTAAGGAGAATATAGAAGAGTCCACAAACAATAACCAACAATAGTAAGGAGAATACAAAGGAGTCCACGAACAATAACCAGCAATAGCAAGGAGAATACAGAGGAGTCCACAAATAACCAGCTAGAGTGGGAGGAAGCTTGTGTTGTTTTAGCAGTGGTGGAAAACCTGACACATGGTTAACATGCTATTAGCCAACTACACATGGTTAACATGTTAACAACGAATTACTCAACACTTTGTTTGGATCACAAGATAGGAATGTTTGGGTTATGCTTTAATGGAAAGTATTAGAAAACATTAAATGTTTTCTAATTAATGCTAACTCCAATCTAGCATTAAACTATATCAAATTAAAATTCAACACTTGTTATCCTAAGTTTTAATTAGAAACACGTAAATTATACGATTTTGTCTATAATAAAAGGTGGAAACTCAAACTTTACATAAAAAAAATGTTTGATGGAATATTCTTCTTAGAACATTGGTTATAGTTAATCCGTCCAAACGAATTAATGCTCAGTCCAGACTGAACGATCACTATATTCCCCACACTACCAAAGGCAATGACTAACAAGGGAACCACTGCCGTGGCAGTAGTCCTTGGCGGGGTCTGCGACAACAACAATACAAACGCTTGAGAATAAGCAAGTATACGCTGATGGAGCTAGATTGCTAAAGGCCTCTTGAACATGAAAATCATTTCGCAGAGTTTATAAAAACACAACTCTATGTAGTTGTTTGCAAGGGATGACAAACACTCGGATATTTATATCTCGGATGGATATAAAAAGGGGTTTAAGCTAAGAGCTGCCAAATTACAATGTGACTCGGTATTTTGAAGCAAAACCTTCCACTCCCACCAAAGGCTTTATTCCATAAGAAGCTCCACAAGTAGTATTCATCACCAAAACTTATGCGTTGCCTCATCATGTCTATGACATATTGGTTGGCTTTCTTCGTCACGGGTTATTGACTAGCAGATAACTACTTGGCAATAATTCTAGAGAGTGAGGGCAGGTAAGCTACTTTGCCTCCACTCCCTCTTAGGCGGGTCACCTAGCTACAGTGCATGTAACATATAAGAAGTAACATATAAGAAGGCTAAAACTTTTCACTTGCACTGTTAGGTGGCTTTGGTTACCAGGAAAAAACAGTTCTATTGTGAATGATTTATATGCATTGCTGGGCCTGGCTTTCCAGTGATCATTAAGGTAGTGGAATAATTTGTACAGTACATTCGGGCACGCAACAATTGCTTCATAGATTTTGCAATTTATATTCATTTACTGTATCTGAGCATGCCAAGTCCATGGGTTTTCTATAGTGAAATATATAGACAAAGTATATATATTCCCATTATCGCGATGGGCCAATATTAACAAACAACTTACTCCCACATTTGCTTGAACACATGTCGATCACTTTGTCTTCCAACGACAAAACAAAGGATTTGTTTATCTCTAAAAAAAAGAGCTCTAAATGCATGGGTGATCAACTATTCCACTTTCATGTGGCAACTAAATGTCTATATTCTTCTCAAATGCAATAACATGAATAACATGCCTGATACGTTATTCCTAAACTGGGCTTTTTCTTTGTAGAACAAAAATATTGTTTGCAGGCTCTCATCCCTGGAAATCATTCGAAAGGATAAACGATGAAATTCTCGCTTAATTTAATTTTCTTCATTTGTGATAACAGTGAAATAGAGTTACCAATGTATTTGGTGGTGAAATCCTTTTCTCTGTCGATACTCACCTCTCGACGCTCTTCAGTTTTCACTGCCAGTGACCAAATTCAATTTCTCCATTAGTAAAGTATTTTTCTTATACTCCCCATAGAATTACTTTGCTTATGTATGTTTATTCTCAATATGATTATTTAGTGAGATTAATCGGGCATATTAAAAATGTAGTTCTTTCTACTTATACAGAAATGGTTTTGCAAGGAGCATTGCCATCGGGAGGGAGTCAGTGCCATTCATTCTGTGAAAAATGGTATTTCACTCATTTTGTTTTATCAGTTTATCCAAAATGACTACATAATCGTGGCTTTGGAAAGAAAACCAATAGATGGTATGGCTAATTAAAAGCTTTAAACCCAGCGATTATATACTCTGGGTCTACTCAATTGGCAGGAAATCAAGCGATTATATACTCTGGGTCTACTCAATTGGCAGGAAATCAACTTAGGAAAAAATTTTTTTACAGAGCATGAGTGTTAATTTACTAGACCTTCATTGAATAATTGAAAAATTTTCCCTTTAGGACCATAAAGTATAAAAATATAACATGCAGAAATACAGAACCCGCCTTGTTTATGAAAACTGAAAAACATAAAAATAAATAAAGAAATATCGTTGAGGCTAGAGAACATGCCTCTCAATTACCCCTCAGTAAATAGAATGTGACAATGGCCATCAACTGTTTGGCTTCTTTGTGGTCTGCTATTTATTCTTTACAAATAATAAATTAGTAAACATAGAGAACAAACCCTCTAATATTATGAGCAGACAATTATGATGCTAAGTAGGAATTGTCACTATGCATGCCTCAATTTAATCATAAAACAAATAGTTTGGTTTTAAAACTAAGCGGGAAAATCCTCTCAGGTGATAAGGCCAAATTCCATAAGAACGTCGACAAACTTATTGCAGAGCCAAGAGAAGAACTATTGAGTACATACAGAAAATGATATAGAGAAGGCAATGTTGTCAAAAACTCCTTTTAAAACCATGTCGAAACAATAGCGAATGTTGTATTAAAAAAATAAAAGGAGCTGCCATATACATATAAATTTTACAGTCGGCTTTATAGTCCACACAAAGTAGAAATGAAAGAGTGTCTCAGTCTTGACAGGCTTCACATTAATGGATTTGTGTTCCTGAAGTTTCAATCATCAGTGAAGTCTATGAAAGTGGGTAAACGTTTCTGTCTTGCAGGAGCGACTATGTATGCTTGTCGATTTACCCCGAAAGCCCGAATTTCTCAACCTCACAAATTTTTGACTCAAGAAAAAGATAAAACCCATAAATAATATCTTCTTCACAAAAACAAGCCTTTTGTTGAATCCATATGCTTGACGTTTCAAAGTCTTTTTTATGGCAGGCCTTAAATTATCCATACCACAGGGATGGACGGCTAATAAATTTTTTCTCAAACCGGTCCAACTTACTTCCTTCGCGGATACTACCGAAACGGTCACCGATGTTATGGAGACCCTCAAATTTGACGGTCGGTTTGGTTTTAAAATTCCTACCATAACCACAACCTTGCGTGGTTGATCGTTGAAATTGCGGAATCACCAAAATTATGAGAACCATCCAATTTAACGAATGGTTTGGTTTTGATATAGCTATGCTAACAATAGCAGGGAACCTTTTCTCTAGACTTCTTTTAAAGTTTGCAATAAATCCTCACAACCGGGTAACTTTTCTCTAAATTTCCTTTAGGGTTTTAAATAAATGACTATCCTTAAATGAAGGCTTGCTTTTTAAATTGCTTCTTCAAGGGGGATGAATGATTTAGGTGGATGTTAATGGAGACACACCTATCCCACTTGGAACCCCCCAACTGTCTTTTTTAGTTTTTTAGTTTCCGTAATTGTAGCACAATTTACTATTTTTAGCGGTTTTTCGGGTCCTGAACTTCCGGAGCCGTTTTGAGGCCGTAAACGAATTTTTTTGGGAAAATCATGAGCAACATGGGCCCACATATAATATTTCTCCACCAAAAGTTGTATTCCTTAGATAGATCTTTCTAGCGAGCTATTGTGCATGTCAAACGGAGATTGTATGCCAAAGTTACAACCTCGGGGAGTTGATGTACCAATTTACCCAAATGGGACACACGGTTTGGAATTTCATCTTCTAGGGTTAAGCTTTTGGATGTTTAGGGTTTTCCATTGTTTCTCAACAATAAATAGGCCTTCCAGCCTCATCGTAACATAGGTCACAGGAATGTCGCCACCACATCTCTCCTCAGAGATAAGCTACCATTGCCCTAGCTAGTTTATTTCCAATTATGTTTATAAGCATATTTTAGTATTTTACATTAATGAAATGAAGTATTATTTCCACGACATCTGTGTGTTTATGGTTATCTCTATAATTTGTTGCGTTCTTGTTTAAATCTGGATCAAAATAAGTCTTGTTCTTGGCATTTCCAATCTTGACTAGACCATGGGAAATTCTACAACTATCCTTTGAAAAGATGCAATGATTGGTTCATAATAGGGTTGATAAAAGAATCTTCTCTCTAATAAGAAATGGCCTCAACTAAACTAATTCTCTTTGAGGTAGAATATCTAAAATTTGAAGCCCATTAATCTCATAGGAAATATATAAAAGAAAACAAAGTAGGAGGACATTGTGTTATTTCATTGTGTTCTTGTGAAAGGGGACAAAATGGTAATACTTAAAAGCCTCTACAAACGTTTTTTTCATAATTTGTAATTTTATGTTGCATTATAAGCTATAGGAAAAAGGATGTTTGGGACCAAATATTACATTTACATATTCTTGCCCAAATATCCTTGAAGGAGACCAAGGAATGGAAAACTAATAAATCATAATATTGGTTGATGTTAGAGAATCCTCCCATCCTATAATCTTAATAATGCTTTTCGTAATATCATTTACATTATCTTCCTTGCTGAGATTTCTTGCCAAAAAAATTTGCATTCAAGTTTTTATTGAAGGGAAAACAATTATGGTTTAGGAACATGAAAAATTATAGGGGCTAATATTTTCAGGTACGCTAATTTTCATGCTCTTTTAAAAAAAGAGGACATGCTAATTTCCATTATTTTTAACCAATTTTATAGTGTAAAATTATCTTCCCTTAAAAAACACAAAAAAATATATAAAGATTATAAACTAAATCATTATATATTTGACCAGTTTTACAACAATACGACAAAACATTTTACAATTACATACTTAGGATTAGTAAGATACGTGAAAGTTTCTAAAAATTAAGATAGATTTATATCGATAGGAGTATAGCACCACTAGTTGTTTTTTACATTCGAAGAGATCTAATGTTGATTAATTTTAGTTTTACTCATGCTTTTCCTGGAGCTTCCATACATATTGAATGTCAATGCACTCACTCGATTTTAGTAATTCCTTTCCTATCTAATCCCAAAATAAAACATTGTGACCACTATGAACCTCCTAAAAATAATGATTCTAGATAACTCAAATTCATTCAAACTTGTTTTCCAAACTACGGTGTTATTAACAGGGAATTCCATTCAAATGATTCTTCTATTTGATCAATACAAATTTTTCCGTCCACATTTTTGTGAGATATACATTTTATTAGGAAAGAAGGCCCTATTTTATTTTCTATTGGATTACATATTGTACTTGACTTTTGAGATAATATTTGTTGTTTATAGTGATAAAAATTAATAAAATGAACTATCTATAGAATGGAAGTTACTAAAATAAGCCATCCTACCATGATAATAGAAATAAAAGTATTGTGTAGCAGCGAATTTTTCATCATCGCAAGAAAATACTTCTATGTGGGCTAATAGAGCATACTTTAAAACAAAGAGGCCCCAAATATTTGGATGGAAGATAACTCCATGTAGATGATGAATTCTCTAGATATTAAATCAGATTGTAGAAGAAGTTTTGAAAATAAAATATGGTTATTATCAAGATTAGTTGGTGTACCTGAAGTTGTCATGAAACTAAAGAAATGTGGCTTAAATGATTTTTATTGATGGACTATTGGGAGTGCCATAGGAATAATTTCATATACAAATTACAAATAAGAAATGACCATATCTTCATTCAAATTTTTTATCCCCTTAACTACAATATTAGTAACTACTAGTTTAAGGCAGCACCTACAATCATTAGACATTATGTGTAAGAGAAAGGGAAAAGAATGATCACCCTAATGAATTCAACATGAGGGGGAGAATTGTATAAATGGGGGGAAATAGATGAGGAAGTAGAAGAAGGATGATGAGGTTACATACATGAACATATTTTTTCAATTCTTCAAGAATCCAATGTTAGAATGAATATTACAAATATATTGTGATCAAAGGATCTTCACATACGCACCTTGATGAGTATGCCAAACATTTGGAAAGTTACGAAAGTATATAGTCTCGTGATCTAGAATAAAACCATGAATTATTTTTCATCGTTATATATATCGATTTATTTTACGTAGAATAGAATAAGTAGGATAAGGTTAAGGAAGTTGGAGATAATCATAGTAATGTTTTTGTCGACCACATTGTAGAGCAAAATAGTGTGAAATTATTTACTTTCTTGCACGATGTCTTTAATAGGGATAAAAAGGGATAAAACTAAGAAGGTGAAATTGTTATTACAAGAATTTTTAGGTATAAAATGGGCCTCCTAAGGGAAATAATAAATTAATGGTTAAACTAAAAGAATAATCCTTATGAGTTTCTAAAGAAAAACAAAGAAAATTATTTTTATTTTATTTTATTTTCAATTTGTTGTCATAGGTTCACTCAAATTTCAAGAGTAGACAATTTTTGAATGCATAATTATATTACACATCCAACAACTACCCACTCTATGTACTTTTGAGTGGAACTACATCAAACACACTCTTTTCATCTATTTTAATGTTTTTTAGATGTGGATCTACTGAAAAGTATGCATAGTGGGTACTTGTTGGAAAACTCAACATCAAAGAGGTATCTACTATTGAAAAATAAGTAAACCTATAAGAGGTTAAGTCAACTAAAATAAAAGATATAGTTTTCTTATTTTCCTCAAAAATGTTTTCCCCTATGGATGACATCACCATCTTGAATCCTACTCGTTCTTTTAAAGTTAATTTTTTTATTACATTTTTTGTTTGAGGCCCATTTTTACCTCAAATTTTCCCAATGTGTGTGGAAGACAAGGAAGTATTCTTGTAATTCCAATACAAGTTTAATATCTCATGTTCGACTATTAGCCAAAAAACAAAAAATAAGTATACAATGAAGCCATATAATCTAGGGGTTTTGTATTTTGGAATTTCCACTATCACCTACTCCACTTACTCAAGGTTAAACACCTAGATGATTGAAATGTGCTCATATTCTATAGCAAGGTGGGGGATACATCAAGTGATTTTCTAAATGGATTCGCATTACTTTGGTAGTGGATCTAGTAGAATGTATTTAAATTAGGTTATAAACTCTCTTTCAATATCCTCATCATTAGATATTTTTTAATTGTATTTTAATTTAGCCACAAGATTATTTTGTAATGGTAGTACTAGGTCATAGATTTATAGAAAATTTTGGAAATTTCACCCCTCCTTTAGCCATTTGCACCTTGATTTTTGTATCCATAGTATTTCCTGCTATGTGTGCTACGATTGAAATTGGACTTGGAATATTTCTTCTCTAATAATTAGACTCTTATTTATACCCATGAGAATCATAGTTTTTTGCAACCATTCCAATTCTTCCAGTATTCATCTCTTGTATCTAAAAACATGACCCAATTCTTACTTTCTCCACTTATGGAGTTAGAGTTTAAAGAACTTTATGAAATACTAAAAACGATACTTGGAGGAACCTTAACTAGTAAATTCTTCTTGTCACGATAATGCAATGTTTTCCTTGCTGTAAGGATTCTCAAGCCATAAGACTTCAAAATGAAAAATATGATTCTTGGGTCTTTTTTTCAGGTCAATATGAAGGAAAATTGACTAAACACATGATCCTACACAAGGGAGAATAACACATTTTGAGTGAAGGCTTAAGAATAATATAAATTTAAAAATGAGAAAGACATATAGTTCAATTGCGATATGATTTTCTCCAACATCCTTATTATTACAGGTAAGTATTCCATTAATTTTTTGCAAGGCTACTGTGTGAATTTTCTTTATAATCTCATCGATTATTTCTAAATTTGTGTTTAGTAAAATAATTCTTCTGATTTTCTTACCAACTGGTGATAAGGTTGAATTATGCACCATTTATTTATTAATTCTACTCAATAACACTATGTAGGCCATGTAAGGATCTAAAAATGTAATTTTTGTGCACTCATGTATGCGGGTCATAGACATATTTTGTAAAACATGTTTTAGTTGATCCCACCATTTGAAATTTAGCTAAGATTCTCCAACGTGGAGGGAATAAATCTATGATATAAATTCATAAAGGATTCAATATTAGTGCCATTCATACGTATTATTCTTGAGTGTCAATACATTTCAACTTGTATCCTTTTTAATCGGCGGATGCAATCGTTGAGACATATACATTATCTCTTTAATCTCTTGTAACATTGACATGGAGGTTAGATCTATTAGGATTTGCTTTCTTAGAATATTGTGTTTTATTTTCCTTATCAAACCCATTATATTCCATTAAATGATCCTCATCATAAATTTTGCAGGGGTGTATTACAAGTGAAATTTTAAGAATGAAAATTTATCTTAATTTTTAGAAACATTGAAAAATCTTGCTACTCCCTAATATGTAGTGTATTAAGTTATTTGTGATATTCTTCTAAAAGTATTCAAATTTCAAAATATCTTATATCGTCTCTATAAACATTTTGGTGAATTTAAAGGTAAAATAATTTTATCCTATAAAATCTTAGTCAATCAATTTCGAAAGAAATAAAATTTAGTGATATTTTCTTTTTTGAAGGAACATTGAAAATTAGAACATCTATAAATATTAGCTCCTATAATATTCCCTCATGGATTGCCACCTCTTTAGTCATCAATGCTATCCTTATATAATTTACATGTTTTTTTCTAAGATCTTGCAGACTTTACTTATACTTTGTCCACCAACTTATTTCCACTTTACTGATTTTATCAGGTGCTTTAAGAGAATTACTTCTTACAAATAAATAATTGAGGAAAATATTCTTAGTTTTTCCTTTGACACTTTGCTTCTCCTTCGAATTAAGAGAAGAAGTCAAAGTTGCTATTCTAGAATGGATTTAGGTTATTTACTTCCCATGCTCTTGCAATGGATTTCATATTAAGTCTCCAAGGTCCATTTCATTTCGATATTCTAAATCCCCCATATCATCTCGATCCATAGTAATATTTTTATCTTCATGAGTTTGTGGCTATGTCTTGTCATCATTCATTTTCCTTCTCTTGAGTTATTATTTAGAGGTTATTTTAGGTTTAATGGAATTGGAGGTGTTTACCAAGCTCTAGTTTCATCTCTATGCATGAATTGCAAACAATAGCATATGTTCCACTAGATATCCCATGACAATAGACATGATAGAAAAAATAAATTAAAACTTAATATACTATGAGGAATAAATTATTTCACATTCAATATTTTCGAATTACTAATTTTTTGTTTATGCTCGAAGTAAATAAATGTGGAAAATAGAGAACTACAAGATACAATCATATAAAAAACAAAATGAGCACAAATCTAGGCTCTCGTAAACCCTTATGGGAGAAAACATAACTAATAGAAAAGTATGCTCCACTATCCTTTCTATGATATTTAATTAATGCAAGAAAAAGGTAACATTAACCCCATATGAGGACACTTGAGACTTGTGGCATGATAGGATTCTATAGAACACTAATTCTCTTTGTTGTGCTCTATGACTCTCATTCCTAGTTTATCTTCTCTACTATTAAACAAGATATAATTGAAGGGAATGGAGTCATTTTTCCTCCTTCTAACCCAATTATAACATAGTTTTATAGTCAACTAGGGGTCATGTTTTACTTCTTCAACTCTCAAATAAAGTTACAACTTTGACCCTTCTAATGTCTTCTTGACACCCCTTATGTGGTTGGCACAATATACGTGAATAACAAAGTATAACATGGAATCTATGCATACCATACTGTTCAGTTATGATAGTCAACCTAGATGATGCATGATGTTTGCATCTAAATTCCAATGGACATAATTCTTGCATTTTTCAAAAGGTCGCCTAGTTCAAAACAACATAATATGATCTAGTACTAAAGTATAAAATGTATATGCCTTAGAAATCTAATGTAATGTCTCAACATGGCCCAAGGGGATTTAATACCATTATTCTCTAACCTAGGTACCCTTAATAAAATGTCTTCTCTAGGTTTATTCTTCAAAAAATTTCACTTTAAGAGAAACATGATAGATGGAAAATCAAATAATGATCCAATATGGATCAGACCTCCCCATGTTTAAATATATTGGGTCCCTAAAATATTTACCAAGTAAGGAGAGGAAAATTTTCCTCTACCTTCTCCCTAGTGTACAATTTAGCCTTTATTCGAGATCGTCCTTCCAACCTAATCTCCCAATGGCAATGCTACAATTATATTGGAGTTCTATACCTCTGAAGGAAAAATATTCTCTATCAAATCTATCTAAGAATCTGGTAGTAAGTCCTATATCAATGGTAGGACCTACTTCTCTTCCTAGTTCAACATGGAGGGCTTATAGAGTATTAGAATTTCTAGAGTCACTACTAAATAAATGTGTATGTATGGGGGTAGATTGAGTTTTAATGCACTATGAAAAACCTTATTGTGAAGTATTTATAGTCTAACCATGACTCTATAGTATTTCGTTAGTCAATAACAACCATAATTTGTCTACCATCCTAGGTGACCTCTTTATTATGTATTTATCATGCTTGGCCTTGTATTTTTTCTACAATTTTTTTAGCATATCTTAAACTTACAAATGGATATCCTAATTCTCTCAACAGAATTTTCTACTTTTATGGCATCCCCTATTGGATCCTCCCTCAACAATCCTTACGCTTTGTATACAACACCCAAAGGTGAGGGTGGAAAATATCCAAAACAAGCCTCAAATTAGGACTCATATGTGGAAGTGTTGACTTATTTATTATAATACTTCTCTATATATATCAAATTTTCATCCCAGATATTCATATGATTATGATTGTAGCCCCTTAAAATCCATATCAATGTCCTATTGAGTACCTTTAACTTCCCCTCTACCAATGGATTCAATCCTATAGACCTACTTAACTTCATGTCCATATCCTTATCCAATATATTCCAAAATTCATTAAGCAATATATTTCCCTTCTCTAAAACGATGCTCCTTGATCTCATAAAATACTCCTAGACTTACAAAAAG
The DNA here is from genome assembly GCA_000404065.3 of Pinus taeda. Classification (NCBI taxonomy): domain Eukaryota; kingdom Viridiplantae; phylum Streptophyta; class Pinopsida; order Pinales; family Pinaceae; genus Pinus; species Pinus taeda. The sequence continues at coordinate 64,334 of APFE031328888.1, forward strand.
AACCAATTTTCTACTTCCTTCCATTTGACAAAATTTTTATAGGGAATGATAATTCACATATTGTTGAACCTATCGTATTATTGTTTTAATCAACTTTAATTTACTCTAACTGCAACATTAATTGTCAGCCCAAGGTAGATCTTGCCATTTCAATGGAGTTCACATTGTCTCTGCCAATACACTCCAACCAAGAATAAGAAAATGTAGAAAACTATAAAATATGTCACTGATATAAATTATTGAACTAAAGGCGTGCCACACAAGAACTAACATCTACTCCAGCTAGTTACTACCATTCTGTTGATTAACTCAATGTAACAACGTAAGGTAAATAGAAACAACAGTGAATGTAATCCATGATCTGTACGACAAAAAAGAGAAACCATAAATAAATGAACTAAAATAGAATGTGCATTATCTATATCACTGAAATCCCTGCCAAAGAGGAGGGCCCTTCCTCCTTAGCAAGGTGTAGGAAGAACGCGAAAGTGATTCACAGATTAGTTGGAAAGTAGTAACAACATCACTGTGCTAATTGATATCAAAATAAAAGACTTACAGAAATAGAGTAATAGTACTCTTCTCTATGTCGTCCCTTGTACATGAAAAATTCAATTCTTTTATAATTATTACAACCCAAAATTATAAAATAGATCAGCCATGAGAATCTCCGAATTCTCATGCTGATAAAAAATAAAGAAGTTACAACCTATTGTCAAATAAATGTATATTAATTGAAACTATTGGAGCCTTGTTGCTTCAAAAATAAATAATCCCTACCGCCGACAGCTATTGTGTGGAATAGTACCGACATTCTCCAGCTTCAGTGCAACATCATTGAGAAATGGTGGTTCGAGATGACATGGCGTAACTGAAGACAACACTGTTGGTGTGATGGCAAATCCACATGAGGTGTAACATCATCTAATGTGTAACAACAACCTATACAACAGCAACTCGGAATAGCTCGTAGTATGTAGTAGCATCCTATAATGACATTCAGGGTGTAATAGCGAACCATTCTACTCTTTCCTGCAGTTCATCCCTCCTATCTGTTTGCTTCATAGCTTTGTTCTCGCAAGACAACACCTAAAAGGAAGAACTTCCAAAAATACTTCTTCAATGCTCTCCCTATTAGCCACAAAAAGGAATAAAGCCTCGTATTATTCTATAAAATACAAAAAAGTAACATGACAGTAAAAAGGATTAAAAAGGTAAGGAATCAGGGAGTTCAGTCATGTAAAGGCACATGCTTGGAGAACAGAAAGGTCAAAACAAGGGAAAGAATGTGTAGAAAATAGGTAAAAAACCACACCAAACATCTCCTCCTGACTGAAGCAATCACATGTCCCCATGTATAATGTTAGTTCCTTCTACTATGCCCCAAATGGAAATCTATAAAATTGTAGGCACTAGCAGTATCATCACCCAGAGCTATGAATCCTTGATCGGCCATTAACTCATGTGGCCAACATTCCTCTTCCTAATCACATAACCGATAATCAGGTTGATACTCCTCCAACGACAACCATATCAAAGGGAATTTGAACCTGAGGCCAATCCAGAATGGCCCCAGTGTAAGCACAATATGAGCATATTCTGGCATTCCTGTAGTAGTAGCCACAAAATTCTTGTACTCAAAGGGGTTCCCTTCCTTTAACTCTGCACTACAGGCCTCAATGCACTTGAGACACTTGTCTACACATATTTGTGAACTAGTTGAGGGAGATCCTCATGATTCTTTTTCTGTAAATGGTCGATTGATCTCTATTTTCTATAGTGCTCAGGAACTCACTGAACTGTTGCTGGAGTTCGTAAGCCATTCCTAGTTTAGCCCTGACCCACAATGTTTTCCTTTCCTCATTGGCCTCTGTTATTTTCTTGGTCAGTTGCCACTCAATCTAATTCCTGAAAAATGAAAGGAATGCCCACAACTACAAGACTGCCATGAAAGAAAGGACACTCACCACCATCTTCATGCTCACATACTCACACATGATATTGTGCAAGAACAACTTGCACAACAAACTCTAATCATCAAAATCATAGGAACATAAAATTTCCAAAAAGGTGTAGGCTGAAGAACCCAAATAAGACCTGCTATCATAAACCTCCCTTAATTGAAATAAGTAGTAACATTCCCATAGGAACATGGGGTATGACAGGGATGGTTGTATCCATGCTAGCAGGTTAGAAACGTCACAGAGTTTGGTCTTATCAAACATTAGGTCTGAGACTTCCCGATGCAGCTGATACAGTTGTTCATCCTTCTTCTTCATACTTTCTTTATGCCTCTGTGCCTCCTCTTCCCCTTCCCATTCTTCTTTTATCCATTTTTCTCTTAGGGAATCCATCATTCTTTTATGTGTATTGAATAGAATCACTCCCTACTATATGGAGAGCGCCAACTACTTCCACTTTTGTAGCTCTCCCAACAACAACCATTTCTCATAATGCCATCCTTCATCAAGTTCCAACATTCTCCCACATGCACTGTCAATTAGGGGTGTAGCAGCCTCTTAAGGGCGAAACTAGCACACCTTGGTTGTTCGTTCTTTTGTAACAAAAGCTTTGTCAGTGGGTTTTGTCACAGTTGCTTTACCTTCCTGTTCAGCTTCCGTTTTCACCACTAGTTCTTTTGTGGCAACAGTGATATCCATAGGCTTCTATTCATCATTTTTCTGCAGACCACCTTCAATCTCCATTGCTGGTTCTTGTGTAACAATAGTATTTACTGTCAGTTCATGGATATTATCCTTCTCTTCCTCCTCTTGGTTGATTTCCTCCTCCATTGCTGGTTTTGGTGAAACATCAGTGTCAGCCAAGGGTTTTTGTGTATCTTGCTTGATCACTTTCTATGGATTGCGTTGTCTCAATTGTTGGTTCTTGTGTAACAACAATGTCCTCAATAGGTTGTTTTGTAATAGCTTCCCATATTTCACTTTAAGTCCCCCTTGTGGTAGTCTCGGCTGCATAGACTTTGAATCTTTATTCCACCAACTTCTGAGAATAGGTTACACACATAGTGCCCTAGATTTCTCCCCTTATATCCCTATCCACAGCATTTGCTAAAGTATCTAGCCTTGGTTCTCTTGGCTCTACCTTTCCTACTACTAGATGTTCCCTTAATTCTTTAATTTATTTTTCTAAAATTTCAATTTTTGACAGCAAGGATTGGGGTTTTTTTTTAACCAATTGAAGGCTTCTGTAGGCCCTAGCTCATGCCGTATTATTGCTCCTACCATTTCTTATGCAATTTAGTGCTATTTCACCTACCTATCCTTGCCTTCGACACACACTATAGCTGTTTCAACCTAGCTGCTATCTTCCTCCTCTCCGAGCACTCTGAATGGGGATTCAACGCTTCCATTAGGGGTAAATGGTAGGGTGGCAGGGTGATGCAAGTGAAGATTTTGGATTAGCATTTGGAATGCATGGTCCATACTAAACAATGAATTTTCTCTTAATGGTGAGTCATGAGGAGGGCTCGTCGATGGTGCCCTTACCCTTTTTAGTATGATTCAACATTAAGTAACAATAACTACCGGGTGACATGCCTTAATTGCTGGATTTTTCAAATAATTATGAATCATGCGATGGTCATGTCACAATATGATTTGTTCCCCACTGACTTAATTATGACAGTCATCCTTGGCCATCAATAGTCATGTTAAGTTGCCATAATTACAAAATAAAATGAATTCAATATTACCATTTTGATGACATACCTCGGTGACGTGGGGGGAACTAATGGGCGGCACGACTTTGAATCATTCTCGAGGAGCGAGTCACGTATACTTAATTCTGATGACGAGGGTCATGGTGAAGTTTTCCTATTTATTTCAATAAAATATCTCATTTATTCCTAAAAAGTTGTCGGTTGCTATAGGTGTGACAACCAAGACGACTGATATATATTAATTTAATTTCTACAAAGAGATAGAGAATAAAAGATCGTGTAACAACACTTATCACATGATATACTTTGAAACAACAAATGCTATTATAAATTGTGTAACAGTTGCCACTGGGTGGTTTCCAACTGCTACAAAAGTGTCTATCTGCGCCTGAGAAAGGTTTTGACACCCAAATTATTATTATTATTTTTAAGTTTTTTTTTTTTGGGGAAATAGTTTGAAGGTGTAACAACCACCATGAGGTGGTTTTTAGCTATTACACTTATTGGAAAAATTAAAATTTTTATAGCACAAGGGGGCTTGCCCCTGTTCCTGTAATCTGTAGATCTGAAGTTGTGACAATGTTGATAAATGAATCCTTCGAGGTAGGTTTGTGATACAACCAAGATGTTCCCATCTGCACGTAATGGTGTCCTTGCACTATCAATGGTCACCAAATTTACAATCCCATTGTCAAATACAGTGTCTACCACATAAGGACCTAGCCATCTAGTGTAGAGCTTACCCTTGAAGTCTTTAAACATTGAGTCATATAAGAGATCCCAATCTCCTTTCTAGAACTATTTCCTCTTTACAAATTTGTCATGCCACTTAGCTCTTTGTTGCTAGATAATCTTTGTTTGTTGGATAGTAGCCAATCATTTCTCCTCCAATTCATTGAGCTAGTTCAATCTCTCCCTTTCTGTTTTAAGAAAATATAAAATGATCTGTAATGCTATCCTTAGTGTCTTAATTTCAAATTCAATGGGGAATAAAGGGTTCTTTCCATACACAAGTACATATAGTGAGAATCCAGTGGTGTTCCTCCATCTAGTCCTATATGCCCATAACACTTCTGGAAGTTTGTTAGCGCAATTTCTTCGATGGCTTGCCATAGTCTTCGTAAGGATCCCCTCAATGACTTTGTTAGTGCTTTCTACTTGGCAATTTTCTGATGGATGATAAGGCATTGTGATTTTGTGATGGATATTATATTTCTCAACCAACTCCTGGATCTTATGAGATGTGAGCTCGGGCCCTTTGTTTCTGACTATTTCCCTGGGTATGCCAAACTGAATGAATACATCCTCAAACAAAAAGTATGAGACAACCTACTTTGTGTCTCTGGTTAGTGTCTTTGCCTCAACCCATTTTGTGACATAGTTAGTACAAACCAAGATGTAGGATCTTTGTCTAGATGAAGGATTGGTTGGTCCTAGAAAATCTAGAGTGCACTTCTCAAAATGTTCGATGATGATCTGGGGCTACAACGACATCTCATTTGATTGCAGTGGTTGGCCCATACTTTGACAACTATCACATCCTTTCACAAAATTTTTCGCATCCTAAAATATTGTCAGCCAGTAGTACCCTGTTAAAAGGACTTTGTATCCTATTTGTTTGTCTATGACATGTCCTCCACAAGGTTCCTCATGGTAGGCTTTAAGGATATCAAAGACCTCATCCTCTCTGACACGGTGACTGATTTGGAAATTAGGTCTTGTGTGGTAGAGGTTCCCATCTATCCAGGTATATGTAGCACTTTGTTGTATGATTTTCCTTCTGTCCTTGGAGGACAAATACTATGGAAACTTCCCTGCAGCAAGATAATTGGCTATATCTGCACACCAAGGTGAGTAAGTAGAAATAGAGAAAAGATATCCATCAAGGAAAGAATATTTAGAAGGAGTGCAATTGTCATCAATAGTTAGCCTAGAAAGAAAATCAGCTACAACATTATCTTTTCCAGGCTTATCTACAATAGTGATATCAAATTCTTGTAACATCAATAACCAACATGTAATCCTACCATTTTTAATTGGCTTATTCATTAAAAAATGAATGGCAGAATGGTCAGTGTGTACAAATACCTGATACCTGGTGATGTAATGTTGGAATTTATTGATGGCATGCACGACTACTAAGAAATCCTTCTTGGTCAGTATGTTGTTGAGCTTAGCTAGAGTTATATTTTTAATTATCTAATAAATAGCAAAAGGTTTCTTATCCTCTAGTTGGCCCAAAACAATATCTACAAGAATATCTGATGCATTCATAGCTATATGAAACGACAATTCCCAATTAGGTCCTTGCAAGACTCTAGCTATTCATACACAACATTTCAGCTTTAAGAAGGCCTTCTCACACTTCCGTTTCAACAAGAAATCAACATCCTCCATGAGAAAGAAAAATAATGGTGATGCAATTCTTAAAAAAATTTCTATAAACCTTTTGTAATACCCTACATGCCCCAAGAAACTACCCTACATGCCCCAAGAAACTATGTACCTATTTCTGTGTTTTGGGGGTTGGAATTTTGGAATTACCTCTATTTTTGTATGGTCTACCTTGATTCCATCAGCAAAAATGTAATTTCTAAGAATTATCCCTTCAATCATCATCATGTGGAATTTCTCAGTGCTCAAGGCAACATTAGTCTGTACAGACCGTTCTAGGACTTTTCCAAATTGACTAATGTTGTTTCAAAAGAATCTCCATAAGGTGTGAAATTTTCCATGAAGATTTCCAGACAATCATTCAATAAGTCAGAAGAAATTCCCAGTAATTCCCTTTTAAAGGTTGCTGGCACATTACAGAGCCCAAAAGTTAGTACTTTGTATGCATAGGTTCACCAAGAAAAGGTAAAGGTATTTTTATCCTGGTCTTCCGAGGAAATGTGTATCTGATTGTAGCCACTAAATCCATCCAAAAGTGAAAATAATTTTATCCCGGAGAGAGTGTCACGGACCTGATCTTTAAATGGTAATGGAAAATAGTCCTTCTGAGTGACCTTGTTGAGTTCTATATAATCAACGTAGACTGTCCACTTGTCATTCTTTCTAGGAACGATGACAAGCGTTGACACCCACTTACTGTCAGATATTGGATAAATAAAATTAGTGCTCAAGATTTTTTGAAGTTCTTGTTTCACCACTTCCTTTAGTGCAGGGTTCATGCGATGCTATGGCTATCTAACTAGTTTGCAGCCATGCTTAAAATAAATATGGTGAGTGCATCGGTTAGGTTGGATGCCTTTCACATATGTATAATCCCATGCAAATTCTTTCTTATACTTTTGTAATAGTTGTTGGTTCTGTTCAACAGTCAAATTGGGATTAACATTAAAAAACCTTCCGGATTCCATGTCAATTGGATTGCTAACAATATTCAGAGTGGTTCTCATTTGTTTAAAATCTATATCCTCCACCTCTTCCTCCTTATTTCCATTTTTAACAGGAGAAACATAAATCAGATTACTAATAAAACCATTAATAACATAAGGATCAATGGATGCCCCCCCAAATTGGATTTAGGCCGAACAATAAGTAAATGAGCCGGATATCTCCAGGACACTGTCGTAATCACTATATCTTCTAACATCCCCTCAGGTTTAAAAGGGGACATGTCTACCAATTCTAGCACAATAGGAGTGCGTCTCATTCCGTGCAACAGAAGATGGATAAAGATATGTTTCATAATTACATTAATGGTGGCCCTAATATCAATCAATATATTGGCTCTAGGGTGATCATTAATGTAGATAGTGACCGTAGGATTTACTGGATCATTGTACTTAGTAAGGAGAGGCTGAGAAAACATTATTTCTGATAACTTTCCCATCACATGTATGGTGGCAGGGTATTTAGGCCTCCTCCTATGGTTCTTGATGCACGAATATCTCACTTTCTTGGCATAAATGGGTACTTATTTAAGGGCCTATAGTAGAGGAATTCGTACATAAAACTTTTGCAACTCCTTAAGAAAATCAGAATCAAGTTGTCAAGTCATCCTAGGTTCATTCAGTCTCTGAGGGTATGGGGAATCCTTCGTAACAACAGTTGAATATATTGTTAGAGGTGTATCAACCTTCCAATAATTGGTTGTTACAAACATAATAGTTCTTAGTGGGTCAGCTATCATAGATGTAACAACTTCCTCTATATAAGCTATTGTAGGCATAGTAGTCACCTCAGAGCCTCTGACTTCTCCTCTAGATTGTTCAAAGTCCTCCTCTCTAATGATAGGGGAGAAACTAGGCTTAATTATGTGCCCGATCACAATTGTATTTCATTATGTTCCACAGGGGTAATAAGGTAGGTCTCGAATGTCGTAGGAGCCTTTATGCCCTAGGTTGCTTTATTTTTTGGGTTTGCGTTAGGTTGCATAGGTGGTGGAGGAGAAGGAGCTTGGAAATGAGGTAACTGTAGCTCTTGTTGCATGGGTGGTGCACATAGATTTGAATTATGGGAATTTCATCTCTAATTCTAGTTCCACAGGTATGGTTGGGATTGAGGATATTGAACAGGAAGAGATGCAGATCATTGGTTCCAAGGTGAAGGGAACTGTGCTGAAGGAGGGGAAAAATATTGCCATGGATATTGTTGGTTATTATATGCATTGTTTCATGAATTGGAAGAGGAAAAGTCTTGAGACATACCTGCAGGTTGTGGTTGCCATGGCCTCCTTGGTGTGGTGGTGTAAGAGGACTACACCTCTTCGCTTGATTCTCTGAGTACTTCCTTTAGTCTAGGAAGCTCCGAACACTTCTCTATCAAATGCTCTAGCTTGCACATATTACATAGGTTGATGCTGTTCAATTCACATTCGGTGTAAGGATGTTTCTTTCGACAAGTCAGAAAAATCATGGCCAATTATGTATCGGCTCCTACTTTTGTTCTTTTTACCTATGCTATTTTCATTTGGGCTGACAGAGTACTGACGATATAGGTCTTGAAATTTTTGAACAAATTCTTGATCTCTGCTCTCGTTACCCCTCCACCTGCAGATTTTTGTAGGTGAATAGAGGCATCCCGAATTACACTCCTTCCTTTGGACGATCCTCGAGAGTGTCTTAGGCAAAGATTCATAATTTTGACGAATGGCTCTTCTGATATATCCCCTTTTAGAAATAGGTTCAGGGTGTTAAGGCAGTCATCCCTCATTTGTCTGATGAATATAGTCTTCAATATTTCCAGGTCTAAATTGTTGTGCTTAAAACTGTATAGATTGTAGTGTAACCATTCCACATAATCTTCAAACCTTTCATCCTCCTTTTGTGTCATTCTAAATATATCTTCCCTTAAGTCCTTGGTCCAATAATAGTCCTGGTATTTTGATAAGATCTTCTCATTCATAGCATTCCACATTGAAACGAAAGTGGGGCCTAATCCCATGAACCATCTCAAAGGTTCCAATTTTAAGGTAGCATGAAATAGCTTTAACTTCTGAACATCTGTTGTATAATGATAACTTCCACACAAGACATCAAACTCAAATAGAAATGTATCCGAATCTTCCACAGTCATCCCCTAAAAGGATGGTAAGGATGAGAGAGGAATATTTTTCATAGGAGCTTCACCTCTGATATCGCCAATTGGGAACTCAAAGGTGGTGGTAGTGGTGTTTGTTTTAGCATTGTTATGATTTTCTTTCTCCCATGATTAATTATTCTAACCCTTTATGTAGTATACATTCTTTGAGTTGCATTTTTTATTGCCATCCAAACATCATTAGTGCATCAGATACCCCTGGGGCTCGTTATTTCACTACACAACCTATATCCAAATATTAATTAATCAACAGGTTCTTCTCTGTCTTAGGCCTTTCGTGTTCCCCATCATTTTCCCATTGGCGCTCGGTCCTTAAACTTTGGCTACTAGCTTCCCCTTCTTGCTCATAAATGAAATCCTTGATCTTGGGGGTATGAGTGCTAACCTTAGAATGATACAATATTGAGATGGAGGGATTGTAGGTTTCTTCTTTCGCTATAGGAGTAATAGCCTTCTGTGACCTTATTTTCCCTACATTCCTTTGAGAGTTGGAGTTTTCCTTTTCCACCTTGCAATTTAATTCTTGGATAAATATGTTCCTTCCCAAATCTTCACCCTTCATTTCCTTTTTATGACTTGTCATTCCTGTGATTTATGAGATTTGGGGTGATTTTAGCGTCTCTGTTAGTCCTACAAGTGAACACATGGACCTTATGTATATCAAATCACATTCTAAGTGTCTCAGTCTTTGATAGTGGTGAGCCCGCCCAGGTATGTTAGAGCGATGCACAGGTTCTTACCTCTCGTCTTACCGCCCAATGATTCAAGAGCTGAAGACACACTAACAAAACATCAAAATGTCCTAAGTGTCCTAGTAATCACAATGGTGATCTCACCTAGGTATGTTATAGTGATGCACAGGTTCTTACCTCTTGTCTTAACACCCAACAACTATGCACAATGAACACTCTATATCAAACAAACAACTTGGCTCACTGTATCATAAACTCGCCATCCCCAGAAAAAATGGAAAAAAGTAGTTCTTTTTTAATCGACATTAATTGACTCGGACTACAACATTAACTGTCAACCTAGAGTAGGTCTTGTTGTTTCAATGGAGTTCGCATTGTGGTTTGTAGATTACTGTTGTGTGGTTTCTAAGAGGAATTCAGATATTCCACAGTGTTCATCTTTTCATTTGTCGACGTTTCAAGTTTAGACCAAGACTCATCATCAGGACTGATTTATAGAGAAAGGAAAAGAAAGGCATGTGATAAATATGGAATAGGAGGGCTGTAAAGACTGTTTAGCCGACCATATGACTATTTAATATTATTTACTCTTATTCTAATTAATTCATGAATTAATATCATATTATCTTTATTGAATATATTACTATCTCTACCCTCATTATTATTGTTACTAATTATATTTTCTATGATTTCGCATTGTCTATGCCGATACACTCCAGCCAAGAACAAGAAAATGTAGAAAATTGTAAAATATGTCATTGATCTAAATTGTTGAATCAAACCATGCGTGTAGATATAAAAAACACTCTACATAATTAGATCACAACTCGCGGCTATCAAAGTAAAGGTGTGTCAAACAAGAACTAACATCTACTCCAGTTGGTTACTACCATTCTGTTGATTAAATCAATGTAACAACATAAGATAAATAGAAAAAACAATGAATGTAATCCAATATTTGTACATTAGTAGCGAGAAACCATAAATGAATGAACTAAACTAGAATGTACACTATCTATATCACTTCAATCCCTACCAAAGACAAGGGCCCTTCCTCCACAACGGGGCGTAGGAATAACATGAAAGTGACTAATGGATCAATTGGAAAGCAGTAAGAACATCACTATATTAATTGATATTAAAATAAATTCAAAATTATAGAAGCAAACTAACAATACTCTTCTCTATGTTCTCCCCTATACATGAAAAGGTCGAGTCCTTTATTATTATTACAACTTGAAATTAGAAAATAGTCCAGTCATGAGAATATCCCTATTCTCATGATAATAAAAAATAAAGAAGTTACAACCTGTTTCTAAATAAATATACATCATTTGCAACTGCTCAAGTCTTGTTGCTTCAAAAATAAACAATCCCTATTACCGACAACTGTTATGTGGAACAGTACACACATTCTCAAGCTTCGGTGCAACAACATTGAGCAAATGGTGGTTTGCGATGATGCAACATAACTGATGATAGCATAGTTGGTGTGACAGAGGATCCACGCAAGGTGTAACAAACAACCTGTAACAGTAGCAACCTGTAACAACACCTATTATGTAGTAGCATCCTGTAATGACATTCAAGGTGTAACAACAAACCATTCTACCCTTTCCTATAGTTAATCCCTGTTGCTTATCTTCTTCATAACTTTGTTCTCGCCAGCCAACACCTGAAAAGAATAACTTCCCAAAATACTTCTTCAATTCTCTCCCAGATATCCATAGAAAGGAATAAAGCCTCATATTATTTGGTAAAATACAACAAAGTAACATGCTAGTAAAATGGATTAAAAGGGTAAGGAAACAAGAAGTTTAGTCATATAAAGGCACAAGCTTGTAGGACAGGAAGGTCAAAGTAGGGGAAAGAATGTCTAGAAAATACGTAAATCCCACACCCAACAACTAACAAAAACAAAAATAGGCAGCCACGTCATTTTATTTATTTTTAGTAATAATGACACAAATCCTATGGAGTTCCTTTCCTAACGACAAGGAAGTGTATGTAAGGGATTATATAGATCCCATTTCCTATTACCAAGCTTGCTATTGCAATAAATTATCCATCCTCTCATGAAACCTTTTACATATTATTGGACTCTAGGCCAATACACATACATATGTAAGTTGGGAACTATCATCTCAATGACAAAATTCTCTACAACCTCAAAAGTTTGAGCGTGTATGATAAACTAAAGTTTCTCACCTTTAGGAATGCAAATTTTCTCTATCCTATAGAGTAATAAATTTTAGATATGACAATATATTATTTTGTCACCATAATCCATATGTATCTACTTATGTATTTCCTTTAAAACCTTATTAAAGTCCTAATCATCTATATACACATCTCTATATGAATTATGGTTAAATGGTCTACGTGAATTATCGTTCCCAATGTTGTAATTTTTTATCTTCATTACCTTGAAAGATAAGTTGTTTGTGCTAATTTTATTCTAATTGATGACAAAATGAAGTTGTTTTAAGAAATTCATTCACTTAGAGTGTTTTTCCTATTTTAATGTAGTTTATCTGTTCAATTATTGTATCAATTTCCAATAATTATGGATGATGTTGTTTGTTCTGGTTAAATAATCTCTACACTCTTGTACAACTTGGAAAAAAGAATATAGCGACTTGTCATAGGTAGGGTTGTCGATAAATAGTTCATGAAACAATTTATAATGGTAGCATACATGCCTACTTCCATACAAAAAAAATACTCCTATAACAAAGTCACTCACACATGTCTCCAAATTGAATGAATGGTACAAGTTTCGAAGTATAAGAAGTTGTTCTTCATTGATTTTATTTTCAACTCTTTAAAGGCCCTCTGCTAATCCTTCGCCTAGAAGAGCCTCTATCCACTCACTGTTATAGTGTGGACAAGATAAACTAATGCTAAAAATGAAGCTATGAATTTCCTATAGTATTATGTTTCCATAATCAAAATATTAACTTCAATTAAATTTGTAGGAACCAACCAATTCATCATGGCCACCACCATTGCAAGGTCTATCTTAAAATCCCCTCCACTAGCTACATAACCTAGTTAAATGAAATATTTTTGTGCAAAATCACATTTATTGATACCTACCAAAGGTTAGTGCTCCCCTATATCACTTGCATCAAGTCTAATATGTGCTCCCCATAGAGAGCACTATGAACTAGTACATCATCCAATTAAACAATAAAAAATGAGGTATATCATTCATTCATTTCATGAACATATTTGGGACATAATGCATGCTGAACAACATGAATAACCACTCATACAAATCATTTTTGGTTTACAATTTGGTCTTCTAGGTGTCTTCTTGCATGGCTCAAACATGATGATACTGTAATTTTAAATCCATCTCGGTGAAATATTTGACTTTCTATAGCTGAATCAAAATGTTATAAATACTATATAAGTGTATTTGTCCTTGAGCGTAATCTTGACTAATTCTCTATGGTAAATTTACATTTTCCATATCCCATCCTAATTTGGCACAATTATCAGAGGTGACATAGAAGGTTACGTGCTTTCTTAAGTGACATATTGCTCTAGCATCTATTATAAATACTTATTCACCTTTTTTGCACCGAAATAAAACTTCCATATAGAATAATATTTAAAAACGTCTAATATTGATATACTTGGATTTCATGCCTCACTTCCCTTTTAGATCATATCCATTTATGCTACCATAACACCCCCCCTGCATACCTATAACAAACCTTCCAATTCTTTACTTTTCTCTATTTTACATCCCTTTATGGTTTCATTTTCCATTATTGACTCCGCACTAGACCAATATTCTTTTCAAAATAGTGAAAAATATTTATAACGAGACCTACTCAAATTCTTAGGTTTGTTAGCTCTTGCTAGTGAAATATTGGAATTTCCTTTTTGTGTGTTGATGACCAATGGCTTCCTGTCCTTGATGAGGAAATATTGGTTGTAACACCACATGTTTATTTCATGGTTTATATACATGGAAGGACTCCAAAATTCAACTCCCCATATGTTCAGTGGAATTATATCCCATTCCACTTCATTAATAAAATCAACACAAAGAGGAAACTTTAATCTACATTGTTATGTTAGCTTGACTTCCATGTCCTTATTTATGCATGCCATTGAATATATATGAGGATTATCGTGAACCTCCAATATAATTTTTTTAACTAGAACCATTAATATGAGTTTATCCTAAGAGCTAAAATAAAATAGGATATCGATATTTGTCTTCGTGCCATGGATCTTAATATGGAAGGGTTTAGTCATCTACTTTTTTTTCTAGTCATTATGTATACTCAAATTCACATCCATTTGCACTAATCTTCAAATATTTCCTCATCCATATCATAGCTTCTTTCCACACAACCACCCAACCTTGCTTTATGAATATTATTTTACTTCCAATCATTTTTCCATTTCTTGGGGTTCTACCTTATATGCAATTTCAAACACTTGTCCTCTATGTGACCGTTAATATTGAAGTGGTTCCAATTATTTATTGGATCATTACACTAATGCGTAGTAACTAATGTATTATTATCATATACCCCTTTGCACCTTTTCTTCACATTTTTTGACGCTTCATAGTTCTCCTTCTATTAGCTTATGCACTTTTTGTATTTTGTTTGTACGAAAGCATGATCCATTGGTCTTGTCTTAAAAACCAACGCCTAATTGTGTATTTTTCTATGTAGAAATCTAAGATACTTGAGGTATACATCTAGGATATTCAAAGGGATAAGCTTCATGATGATAATCTTACTGAATGCAATGGTGTATTCTTGTACACTTTACCACATTGTTTGATTTTTTTCCACTAGACTATTGGCACTCAATATACCCAAAAGGGTATAATTTGGTTTTGGAGTCTTCTAACTTAGTTACTATCATATTTCACTCCATATGATGTTTCTGTAAATGGATTTCCAACCATGTTAGCTCATGATCCTTTAACTTGAATATAGCAAATGATATTTTCTCCTCCATATTGTAACACCCTCTTCCCACATCTGACCAAGTTAACCATTCCATTGGGGTAAGCATGTGATGAGAGGCTACTATGATGTAATTAAACTCCCCATGTACAATTAAGGAAGTGGAACCGACAATTGACTTCCAATATGACCTTCTACACATGGTAGAGAACCTTCAGTTGTTGTTCACTTAAGGGGGCCTGACCCATGTTCAGAGTTGTTCACGCCAACCAAAAAAACCCTCAACTACTGGCTCTTTTGGTAACAACCTATGTAGCATAGGTTGCGGTGTCACCCCTAATAGTATTGGGGGATGCTAGAACCAAGTTTCCACATCTAGGGATATGTGATAAGTAGTTTTTAAGTCTTCAAAGCTTTATATATGCCTTCATACAGATCGATATCTTCCTAGGGCTTGTCATTATAACTAAGTTAAAATGTGTTCTAGACCTTCACAAAGGTATACAATAAAGCTTTGCAAACCTTAAGTAGATGAACTATCTATTTTCGTGCTTTAATAAACAACCCTAGATTTGATTTCATGCAGATTTATCCAATCCATCAGAAAACATAGCAGAATTAAGTATTATCTTCATGAAATAAGATAATACTTAAATTATGCATAAATATGAAAATTCCAGTCACTTTGTGCATCATTCAGTCATTATATCATTAAAAATATCATTAAGAGACATAATATAACATAAACAAATTCAATAAAATTGCACAGTAATTCTCCAAAATCACTCTTTATTGATATTCAATGTTCAAACTGTAGAATCTTTGATCCTATGCACTCAACTGCATGGGTCCACACACATAGTTATAGACTTCCCAAGGTGCTCTACTCACATAGCTGCAGGAGCCTTCCCCTTCTCGCCTAAGTACATGAGGCAAAGCCTTCCTGCCTTAGCACTTGCCCAAACAACTCCTATCTTGATTCTTCAGTATCTTCTTTTTAACTTGTTATATGTCTAATATATAGACTTTTCAATATAAAACCATGGTCTGCGGACCATTGGATATTCTCAAAACTGACTTAACTATTTATCCAAACAAGGTGCTAAGATCACTTTGACACCTATCTATCTACACACTTTGCATCCACATATCTCAGATATTTTACACCTTTTACAACATCATATACAAAATTTGGGTTAAATAACCCCAAAAATGACCCTAGGAACCCTAACCCAATAGGCTCTAAACACAAATATTGTGACTTGCCCTCGAGTCACTCAATTGTCACCATGATCTTGCTATGAAGATCACCTAGCTCGACCTGCATCACTGCAACTTCAACAATGCTCTCTGTCACTACCTGATATACTTCTTCAACCAATATCTCTATTGTTGTCCCTCCCATTGCTAGGCACATTGTACTCTATGTTTGTTGTAGTCCCTTGAGCTTCACCTGAAGTGACATTGTAAGGTGACAAGCCTCCTCTAGCTACGACTGCAATTTGGCCTTTAGCAAGGCCAGTTTCATCTACAAGTCCTCGACCTGTGTTAGAAACTGCTTGCCCTCCTGTAGCTTCTCTAGGCCCTACACTTGCACCAAGTTGCATGAAATCACTTAGAACCAATCATAATTTCACTATGTCTCTTAGACATCTGTGTTCAACTTCTCCAGGATTGTTTCCTCCTACAGATTCATCCATGTTGGCATTATGTTTCTGGTATGGTTATATGTTACAGATGTTGTACTTGATGGCAACACCCATGGCATGGCGCTCAATATGATGAGAATTAATAAGTACGCAGGAGAAAAGTTCACGGAATTTTATGCAGAGAAAATTTTATAAAAGTTTATTTCATGTGGAGAAAAGTTCACGGAATTTTATGCAGAGAAAAGTTTATTTCATGTGGGAAAACATACCTTTGGTCCATGGTAGTTAGTCCTTGTAATTTGAACCTATGGTTTTTGGACCATGGCATCTCGACAGACATGTTGATCCCTAGTATTGAGCTAATGGTATTGGTTTGTTATGGTTTTGGCCCGTGGTATTGGTCCATGATTTGAGGAAGAGCTTGCCTATATAAAGCAAAGGAGATCATTTGGCTTGTGTATGCTTTTGGGTTGAATATCTTAAGATCTGAAATATTGGGTTATTGTTTCAAAAGCTCGATCTATATGAAAGTGAAGTGAAGCGAATCTGTGAAGGGTGATCTCTCGAGCGCTACAGCTGCGGAAGTGCGGAGGCGCCGCAGGAGACGCCACAGGAAGAACCGCAGGAGTCACCACAGGAGGCGCTACAGGAGATGCTGCAGGAGACGCCGCAGGAGGCGCCGCAGGAGACGCCGCAGGAGGCACCGCAGGAGGCGCCACAGGAGGCGTCGCAGGAGACACCACAGGAGGCGCCGCAAGAGACGCCGCAGGAAGCGCCGCAGGAGATGCCCCAGGAGGCGCCGCAGGAGACGCCACAGAAGGGGCCACAGGAGACACCGCAGAAGGCGCCACAGGAGACGCCACAGAAGGTGCCGCAGGAGACGCCACAAAAGGCACCGCAGGAGATGCCACAGGAGGCGCTGCAGGAGACGCAGAAGGCGCCACAGGAGACGCCACAGAAGGTGCCGCAAGAGACGCCACAGAAGCCGCCGCAGGAGACACCACAGGAGGCGCCGCAGGAGACGCCACAGGAGGCGCCACAGGAGACGCCACAGGAGGCACCACAGGAGGGGCCGCAGGAGACGCCGCAGGAGGCGCCGCAGGAGACGTCGCAGGAGGCGCCGCAGGAGATGCCGCAAGAGGCGCCGCAGGAGACGCCACAGGAGGCACCGCAGGAGATGCCGCAGGAGGCGCCGCAAGAGACACCACAAAAGGCACCACAGGAGACATCGCAGAAGGCACCACAGGAGATGCCACAGAAGGTGCCGCAGGAGACACCACAGAAGGCGCCGCAGGAGATGCCACTGGAGGCACTGCAGGAGACGCAACAGGAGGCGCCACAGGAGATGTCACAGGAGGCACCATAGGAGGCGCCGCAGGAGACGCCGCAGGAGGCACCGCAGGAGACACTGCAAGAGGTGCCGGAGGAGACCCCGTAGGAGGCGCCGCAGGAGGCACCGCAGGAGATGCCGCAGAAGGTGTTATGGGTTTAGTTTTATGTTATTTTGGATCTGGTTATCTGGGTGACTTACTGGTATTTGATGATCATTTGATATTTATGGATCCAGTTTGAAAATTTATGAAAAGTGGTCCTTGAAAGAAAAGAAGTACGGGGTTGTAGCTCCCTTCCAGGAGAGACTGCAAAACGAGAGAGAGTTGTAGCTCTCTGCAGGTTGCAGCCTGCGTACTGGTAAAGGACTGCACCAGTACAATATCATTGTAAAAGGAGTTTCTAATTTGAAAGAAGATAGAGACATATTGCAGCAGGTTGTTTTCACCCACATTGGGTTTCCACCTTATATCTGGTGTTCTTTGATGTGGCTGTCTGTTTTCTTGTTCATGCTCATTGTTTTATGGTACTGATATGCAAAAATAATTCAAAGTATAAATAAGGAAGAATTGTTAAAAGGACTAGATAATACTGTTTCACGCCCCCTCTAAGTATTATTTTCAACATATCATACTACTTATGTGTAAAAATATTATACCCAAACGAACAATCACAGGAAAACAAAAGTGCAACAAAAATACATAGCATAAAATAAAACCACAGACATTTAAAATTCTATCATCAGAAAACATCCATTTGTAAATTAATTTTTAAATTTTATGTTTATTATGTTTGATATATTTTTAATTTTACATTGAATGATTGTGGTTAAAAGGATATGCATGCTCATAGTCACCTGTGATGTTCTGATTATTTGTATTTTTTAAAAGTATATATTGATTAAAAGAAATCATGAGAACATGTAATTTTCAAACATACAAAAACTAGTGATGATTATTTAAAGGAAAATCCATAGTCATTATTACTTGTGGTATTTTCATGGTCATTTGTATCTATAAAATTTATTGACTAAAAATATTTGTGAAATTTTCATTTTATACTAAATAGATTTGACAAGGTATAAACTTCACCCATTTTGTACCATAAAAAATTAATTAATTAATACGCTAATTATGAACTTACAATCATTGAATTAAATAAAAAAAATTGATTAAAATTTAAGTTAAGAATATATTAATTAAAAAATCAAATTAAATATTGAAAGGGGAACTGTGTCAAGAGGATGGGCTTGGTGTGATGGCTAGGGTTTCTCAGTGTTTTCTCTTTCCTTATGTGGTTGGGTTCCTTCAGACATCAAATCCACCTTCTACGTGATCGCTAGGGAATGATCTCACTCTCGCGGGTCTGATAATGGAGTTTTTGAATGGATTCAATACTGGTTTCAATCTCCTGCATGGGGATGGAGACTGACAGCCTGGGCCATCGGTAGTATCATTCACTAGATTGTCGATGCAGAGTATGTTCTTACCCTGTACATACACAATGGCATAGATAGAAGTGAAGGACGTCCCATTCATGAGGTTGGAATGGACCTGTGTAGGATTAAGGCGAGTATGGAGCATAAATCTTATAACTTAAGAAATGTCTTTCGGTAGAAATCACATAAGAGAAAGTTTTGGCTAACACATTTCGAACGAGAAAGTGTGGTTCATCATAAGTACCAAAATGATGAACCAAACTTGTTGGTTCAAAACACATGGGCCAAAAATTTCTCTTATGTGATTTCTACTGAAATATTTTGCTTAATTTAGTATGGATCGCAGAAGCTTGAATACAAAAATGTTATAATTGTCTGCTCTTAGTCACAATAGAACTATTGATCAGATCTGAAGGAAAAACCTTGTCTAGAGAAGTGAATGTTCCACCTCAAACACATCATTTCATAGGTCTGTTGTTAAATATCCCAGATCTGGATATTCCCAATCCCCTAAGTACATTAGGTTGTCGAAATGGAGGAGTAATGTTAGATATGGCGAGTCTGCTTCACATTTTTCCATATCAGAATTTTCCTCCATCAAAGTGGGTGGGTTCGGTGGTTTGGCCATCGCTTATGAATTTAATACTACCATATAAACCCCTCTCACTCTTTGCATCTCCACACTTATTCATTGATTCGACTGAAGATCTGTGTGACTATCAAGTATGGGCACTTTATCCGGTAGCCTTCCAATATTTTATCAAATCCCCACATGGAAAATAAAGATTATTTTGGTTTCGGGACACAGAGAACATCAAACAATTAAAGCACAATAGCATGCACACTCTAGGTATCCTGATGCTCCTACAAAGTCTAATGTTCAGAGGAAAATCCATGCAGGAAGATGTGATGTTACAAGATTATAACATCCTCCCATCATCCACCATCATATTAAACTGGAGGCTTCGAGGAGGATCACCTCGACCAATAAATTCAAAAGGCACACAGGGAGTGTCAGGATCTAGTATTCACAAAGGAGCATAATCAAATCAAGGGTAAGGAAATGGAGACTTTTAGTTCATAGATATCCTCCAATCCAAATTTGTTGCCTCAACAACACTAGATAAGAAACACAATATACCCAACTCTTACATAGTGGAACAACTGAATCAAATCCAACTAATGACTGTAAATCTACCATAAACAAATGATTTGTGCACACAATATGAATCTCAAGCATTATTATGCAAATTCAATAGTTTTTGGCCAAAACCAGTGGATCATTTCCATTGGATATTCAAAAATTGTACAATAAATTGTGAGATGTAGCTTTGCTCCAGGGGCTTTTTCATAGTAAAATTTACATCGTGAGAGGATCGTGAATCTATATTGCAAGAGGATCCATGGTTTTGGGGCTCTATGGGACATTTTGTCACCCCTTAGTTCCCAGATTTCAACGCCAATATAATGGTAGTATCTTGAATGTCAGTTTGGGTTAGATTGTATAATGTACCGTTATATTTTTGGCTCTAGAAAGTGATAGAAGCCATTGGGAACATATTATGGTGATATATAAATAAAGATACCCAAATATTTGAGCAATAAATCTACACAATCGCCATAATTTATGTGGAGGTAGAATTAAACAAAGGATTGTCGGATCATATTTTGTTGACACAAAATGAGAAATGGTCGACACAGTTCCTAGATTTTTGGAACACAACATTTAGATGTCGAATAAGCCGACAAATGGGGCATCCACAAAATTCATTCCCTGATGTCAAGAAAGTGCCTCAAAGGAAGAAGGAAACAAGAAAGTAACCAAAGGGATGGAAATTGCCACATAATTTTCCTGATGAAGAAGAGGATTATGAAGAAGTGGATCCTCCTACCAATGAAGAAGACCAGAATACACAAGAAAATGTAGAAAAGGGGAGCCTTAATCATCAAGTTTCGGGAATTCGACCAAACACATTGAGGTAGGAGATGGGATTCACTGTAGAAATGAAGACAAGGGACTCAAAATTTCATCATGTATCTGAAAGTTTGGATTCATATAAGGTGTAGTGCCCACTCTAGTTTCTTGACTCTAATATGACATTATCTTACATACTTTAGTCTACGAGTAACTCAAGCTGAGGATCCAGAAATGTGACTCCATTATCAGTGAATGTGATGGATATGTATGTTCTCTATTAATATTATGATTACGATATAATTAATCGTTATGTGTACTCTCTATTAATATCATGATGGTGATAGTAGTAAAGGATAGACGTATTTCTATTGATGTTATAATGATGATAGCTTTGATCTCTATGTATGGTTCCATTAAGGTTATGATGATGCTAGTCTTGATGGAGGTATCGCCTATGTTAGCTACTTACATTAGCTACTTAGGTATACAATCGGTCTAGAAATCCTATTATAAGGTATACACACCATCAACATAACAAAATTTTTTCACAAATTCATTTATATGTATTTCAAATTTGTAAATTATGCATTCAATTTTTTTTAATCACTAATATTTATATTAATATACATTAATATATATATATACACATTTGTAATACAATTTATTAATATATTTTTTAATCGAATCAAGGGCAAGTAAATGGAGTCTTTTCATTCATATATATCCTCAAAGGAAAATTTGTTTCCTCAAAAACACTAAATTAAAAACACAATATACTCGGCCCCTACATAGTGGAACAACTGAATCAAATCCCAGTAATGACTGTAAATCTACCATATACAAATTATTTATGCATAGCATATTAATCTCAAGCAGTACTATGCAGATTCAATAGTTTTTGGCCAAAACAGGTGGATCTCTTCCATTAGATATTCCGAAATTGGACAATAAATTTTGAGATGAACCTTTTCTCCAAGGGCTTTTTCATAGTAAATTTTGCATCGTGAGAGGATTGTGAATATATATTACAAGAGGGTTCATGTTTATGGGTCTCTATGGGACTTTTGGTCACCCCTTGGTTCCTAGCTTTCGATGCCAATATAATGGTAGTATCTTGAATGTCAGTTTGGGTTAGATTGCATAATGTACCCCTACATTTTTTTCTCCATAAACTGAGAGAAGCCATTGGGAACATATTAGGGTGATACATCAAGAAAGATACACAAATGTTTGAGCAAAAAATCTACACAATCGCAATAATTTATGTGGAGGTAGAATTCAACAAACGATTGATGGATCATATTCTGTTTACACACAAGAAGAAGTGCTCATCATAGTTCCTATATTTTTGGAACACAACATTTAGATGTCGAATAAGCCGAAAAATGAGACATCTTCAAATTCATGTCATGATGCCAGGAAAATTCGTCAAAGGAAGAAGAAAACAAGAAAGGAACCCAAGGGATGGCAATTCCCATAGAATTTTCCTGGTGAAGAATATGATGATGAAGAAACAGATCCTCCTATCAATGAAGAAGCCCAAAATACACAAGAAAACATAGAAAAGGGGAGCATTAATCATGAAGTTTCAGGAACTCCAACAAACACATCGAGGAAGGAGATGGTCCCCGTAGCAATGGAGACAAGGGACTCAAAATCTCATCATGTATCTCAAAGTTTGGATTCAGATAAGGAAAATCCAAGAATGAATGAAGGGACCCATCTAGCACTTGTAATTGCCACTACTTCCTAAGGAGAATGGAGAATGGTTAAAAATAAGAAATGGAGAAAAGGGTAACCTGTTTACCACCATTTTGGAGTCATATTTTTGGTCTCTGTGATCACCAATTTTGATTGGCATGATTAAATGCATTATCAACATCTACAACATTTAATTTTTTTGTCATTATAAAATTATAATTTTTCCTAAGGAAAAAAGAATATATCAATTATAAATAATTAGAAAAAAATCTGATTTTCAAATACACATTGAATAGTATATTGGTTGTTACAAAAAAAATCTTTGTCATTCATGATGTCATGGTCCATTACTAGAATAAGTGAAATTTTATTAAATTGACCATGGATATGATAATGCAAGCATTCAATTCATTTGAAGTGTATCTCTTTCATTGGATACTATGCATGCTTAAAATCATCATAGAAGTTATTTGTACGAAGTTTATATATTATTTGATTAGTGACCTTCAATATGGTATATTAAATAGATGTTAAAATGTATTCATGTTGCGAACAATAACGAACAGGGTGAGATACAGAGATAATTAGATGTTAAAATGAATTCATGTTGCTGACAATAACCAACATTGTGAGGTAGAGACAGAATTAGATTTATAATGAATTCATGTTGCCAACAATAACCAACAGGGTAAGGTACAATATGTCTACTGGAATTTTACTAAGATATAAATAAATATTTACATATTTCTTTTGGACTTTTACATAGGCCTAAATAAATGTTTACTCTACTCCACACTCTCCCCATGGATAAAGTCAAGACCACAACGGATGACTTTTTTTGAATTCCTCAATCTAATTACTCCAGTCCCAGTATTTCGGCAACGTCAGTAGTCACTCAATGCCTCTACTCGTCACTAATTGCCTCTGAGTCATTAGAAAATTCAAAAGCTCCAAAACGTGCCTAATAAGCCTATGACATGTTGATTTTCGACAATTCAATAAAATTGTTGATTTTAAACAATTCAATAAAACTGCATATAATTCGGTGGAATGAAGAGAAGAAATGGTTGTTGGGGTGTGCATTGGTTGCAGAAAATGAAAACGAACGAATTGGAATCTTCCACTTTCAACTTCCCACCTAGATAGTCTACTTGCCATTGGCCATTATTGGAGGATGGGTTCTGAGCAATTGAAACTAAGTTTTCCGTTAATTATTATTGTTCTCTTTTGTTTTATTAAATTTAATATTAATAATTTGTTTCAGGGATCTATTGGGTGTATTTGATGACATTCGATTGGTAGTTGCGTGCCATTTTTTTTTCAGATTTTATATGTGAGTTTGAATTTTAGTAAAAGGGTTTGCATGTCATTTTTTTTTTTAGATTTTATATGTGAGTTTGAATTTTAGTAAAAGGGTTTAAGAAAATTTAATAGTCTATTTAAAGTTTAATTAGGCTTATTTTTAAATTTCTATAATTTTTTTATTTACATTTTCAATTTAATGCTCCATAAAGTGAAATCCATTTTAATTCTTCTCATTGCATA
>APFE031328898.1:0-21811 GCA_000404065.3 Pinus taeda
CTGTCCAAACAGTTTAATCTTGGCAGACTCTTAGATAGGTAGAGAAACAAGAGAGTCCAACAGTTTAATCTGGACTCTGGAAGAAATAAGGGTAGTATGTAGATAGGAAACATCAAAAGAAAAATGTATGATGGGTTTGCAAGTCTAAGTTCACCCCCAAGCAAAAGAAGAAAAAATGCTAGGAAGTAGGCTGGGTAGGTAGTTCTGAGGCTGTTGAATTGCTGATAAGTTCCAAGTTTGTAGGTATCATATCATGCAGAACATAATCAGCAAAGGTTTGTAAGCAAAAGGCTCAAATGAGGTATAACTAACTCCCCTTCTCTGCTTTTCCCCAATCATTAACTAACATCCCCAAAAAGAGGTTAAGATCTGCTTGACACTTCTTTAGTTCATCATCATCATCACTCTGGTTGAGTAAAGATCTGCTTTGCTCAAAGTTGTTACATATCTTCTCCCGAAGTATGGTCCTACCCCCTGCAACAGCCTAAGTTCCCCCGAACTTAGTGCTTTCTTATCACCTCCACATTAACCCCTAACACTATTATGTAGCTCCCTATGTTTCCCGTCCCCGTATTAATATTAAGTAAATTCCCCTATGTAATATTCCCTCCCCTTGGTTGAAAAATAACCATAGCAAGTCCCAGGAATTCTTTAGTTTATTAGAAACTAAGCAAGAACCCAACCTCCGAAACCACCTTCCACATACTATGGACTCCTTCCTAAGTATAAAACTCCCCCGAAGTAGTCGGACCCCTTCCGAAACTTCAAAGGCCCTTCGCAACCACTTGCTTACCTTGTTCCCCCCTCAAAGCCGTTTTCGCATCGCAACCTCGCCATCTCACTTTCATACAAAACCTTGCCCACCCGTTCCCCGCCGATGCGATATAGCGAAATCGGCGATCGGCGATCGCAAGCGCCGAGTGTCCAATCTGTTTACCCCTCCGTCTCCCTCGATGCGATATCGCGATATCGCATATCGACAATCGCAAGCACCACGCACCCAACCTAATGATCCCCCTCTTTCCGTCGACGCGATATCGCTATATCGCATCGGAGTCTCTTCACCACAGTTCACCAGTACCCACCACGTCGTGCTGTACCAGGGCCCCACTGATGACGTCATCCGCCGTACAACCGACGCAGTGCTTACGTCAGCAGCCAGAAAAGCCGAAAAAGCTTCGCGCAAGGAGAAAAGTCGCACTTCGGAGCTCCAGATCAAGAAACAGAGGCAATTTTCGATGCGCAAATTCGCGCATCGCTACGGGAAATAGGCCATTTCGAGGAATCTTCAGGGAATCTTCGGATTGCCGAGCCCACTGCGCGCCGAAAAAGCCCGAAATCGCCCAAACGTGCCAAAGGATCCGGTTTAAAGACAGCAGCAAATCATTCACAGAGTTCAAAGTGTAGCAGATCAAATCAGCAGGCTTCAAGCATGTCAAAGAGTATCAGTCGACAGCGGAAATCATCAATGTAGCGGCAAAGTGTATCAGAGAATATCTTGAGCAGCGGCCCAAAGTAAGAGAAATTGAATACCTTTCAGCAGATTCATAGGAAGAGAGTAAAATCACTTAAAGCTCTCAAATCATAATAATTGTACATTCAATTTGTACCAAGGCCGAACTGCAGCCCCGAAGCACATTCACTTCAGCAGCAACGCATCTGGTCCCCAAGGGCCACCTCGTCACCTGTTCCGATTCAGCTGCCCCCAGCGCAGCCAAAAAGATTTACTTGCATTTATTTCCAGCAGCATTTAGATTCTCTTGAAGAGTTCTAAGCAGACTTGTCACGGTCATTTGTAATGATGTCTTCCTGATATTTTGTTTATAAATACCACCCGAAGCGATATTGTAAAGGGTTGGTTGGTTGGTAGTAGTAGTTGTTGGTCAGTTTCTTTCCAGCAATTTTCTCTGAGTAAAGACTCGCACTGTAACTGTCATATTTTTCATAATCAAAGATTGTTGAAGGCATGGATTGCGAAACAACTTGCTGTTTTCTCTGGGCCAAGGAATGATTACGGAATTCCTGTGTCTCTGCATGATCCAATAAGTGTTCTTCCTCCCTGTTTATTTTACATTTTAATCATCTTACATCCATTCTAAGTTGCAGGAAAAAAGAATAGCTTAAGATTTGTTTAAATACACCTTAAGTTCAATTTCTGCACTTTTTGATGTTTTTTTCTGAAACGGTCATGAGCTAGAATTCTTAACTGCTCTAGTTTACCCTGTTTCGTTCGTATATGGGTGCATGTCTTTGGAATTCTTAACTGCTCCGGGATCCCACTTATCCACTTCTCCCCTCTATCAGCATGATGAAATGATTCTCTTTTGCCTTTCATGCCTGATGTTCATTCCGTACTTTCAGCAGCTTGAATGTTGTATCCTGCGTGGCTATCCCGCTCCTTGTGACCAAGAAAATGCTCGCATGCCTCAATCTGTGACTCCATGCCCAATGGTTCAAAACTTATAACACCTTACTGTGCCTCTTTACTCGAGAATCCTACCTTCCTCCCAATCACAGTCAACATTCCCTTGAAGTCAGAAAGCTAGCCTAAAATCATCAACTAAGGTTGAATCCAGATCAACTGAGGTTGAATCTAAAGGAGAGAGCCCTCTCCGATTGCAGGTGGGCTAGAACCTGCAATCAAAAGATTGGTTTGTGGTTACCTCGGCCGTATCCCTAATAGGAGCTAGGGACAACCTGAGTGATAACAGGCGCTGGATTATCCAGTTCATTACTTGGAAAATATGGAGGTCGAAGTTCACCATGGACATGAAATTCTATGTGAGCCATTCTCCCTTCCAAGTGCTCCAGTCGCTTTGACATTCTCCTCTAGCCCCACTGAAGTTAAGCCAAACAATCCTGCATGTTCCACTGATTGTGCTACTAGTCGTTCATAAAGCCTATGACCTCATTGCAATCATCATGGCGATTTTGTCCCAACTGTTCCAGAAGATGGGTGATGTGTCAAAGATGAGAGTACAAGGCATCGAAAGGAGGCAGAAGGTCAACATGTCCAGGAGAAGGGGTCAAATCCTCCTCCAACACTGCTTCCACTTCACCTTCTCCCCCAGATCCTCGGCTTCCCCTCAGTGCTCTACCCTCTGCCCTCTAGGACCAAACACTCTCTACACTCGACCACACTGCCTGTACATGATCAAACTAACCCCAACCCACTGAGACCACTCTAATATGTCCAACAATATGTGGAGACCTGACCGTCACACTAGATCCTTGTACCCAACAACTGGGTTTCAATAATGCCAAATCCAAACCTTGCTTAAGAAAGGTAGCCTCCTGCAAGAGTTGCCACCTTTCCCTTCAAAATTTCCACCTTAGAATAATGCAAACTTCCTCCTCTCAAAAATTTCAACCCTGATCTAAGAGACTTGACACTCCACAAAGCAGGAATGTTGTTTTGAAAGCTCCAAGAGAAAACTCGAAGACCCAAAGCTCCTAGGTTGAAGAGAGAATTTGTTGCTGCCCAACACTATCTAGGAATTCCCACTTACTACAAAATTATTGGAACAAGGAAACATCTAGAACTAGAGTCTGAGCTCGATGCATTTTCTACCCGCTAACTTCCTATCTCCATCTTCTGCTAGGGGCGTGAAATTTCAAGACCAAATTCCATAATACCCAAAACTAATCCCATGACCTAAGCACTTGCTATCAACCCCAAATTACACCTACAGAGGACCTTGAGCCCTTGGAGACCCAGATGTCCCTCAACCGAAAATTAATGTAGCAAGGAATAGACACAACAACAAAGCTTTACCCCTTGACTAAATGAGAGTGATACATTATGAATGCCAAAGGAGTAACCAAGAAGACTTAATAGAGTATCCACAACATAGTCCCAATTTAGAAACCCTCCACCAACTTCCCAATTTCAGAACCGTCCCCTTTGCACAGAACCTAGCCAATGGTATAGAAAACTCTAGCGTTCAGCTTCACCAGGATCCCAAACTTGGCACGTCTGACTGCCAACAACACCACAGGGGATTCTCTACTTGCATTTGAGAAAATTTACTACATAGAACTAGAGATGAAGAAGCATGCACAGGTTGACGACCTGCGCAAACCTTTCACAACTTCCACCGCCCTCTCATATGCCCATAACCAAACTTGAAAACAATAATACCACTCTTGCTAGCCCACATATAAGGCTATCACCCATAATCTCGAGCCTTCTATGCGACCCATATTGTATTCCATCAACAAACCACATGTCCCTTAGTTGAGTGAATGAGAGGAGCTATTCCCCGCCCTCAATCCCAATGCGACCACTCTCTTCCACCCCCCCTGGGGGGTTTCTCGAAATTTATAATTTTAAAAAGAAAAATAATTTTTCTAAAAATTAAAAATAGAAAATATTACTTTAAAATGGTTATAGCAAAGTTATAGACAAGCATACAAAAATACTTGATGTGGTAATTCTAATAACACTTACAACTTTCACAATCTACATAGAAAAGCTTTCATTTGGCTATAAGTGATACATTCTAGCTACTAACATGAATATACTACAAAAGAAAACACCCAAGACATAAAAAAATTTGAAAAATTTAGAGCCTAAACTAAAAACATGTTGGTTAGTAATTTCTCCCTATCCTCCCATGGAGTGGAATTCACTTCCATGGCTTCTTTGGATCGATGAACAATCTCCTCTTCTTTGGGATCACCTTGAGTTGAGTTAACAAATATTCAGTGATTTGAAGCAATTGATAAGTAGTCCTCACCTAGGTTGAGAACCAAGTTGTCAAGCATATTATATTCCACTTCAAGCACATCTAATTTTTGTTTTTGTTGAATGAGAAGAATCATGAAGTTTACATTATGAGTAGCACAATGTTGTTCATTTTCATGAACATTGATGGAATTTGAAAGGAGAGCTATATTATTATCTTGGAGAGTTTTCTCATGTCGACAAGGGATCCTTTTGATCTCCTGAAGATCTTTGGAATCCATACACACTGAACCTTTCACAATTATGCTTGTAATTAATACGGCCCAAAGAATATTTAATTGACCAGAGTAGGAGGCTACAAGATTCTTAGTGCAACTAAAAATCCTTTCTTTGATAATTCTAACTCAATTTTTGCTAGAACATAGACTAAAGGGGAAAATAGAAGTGGAGTAAAGACACACGACTAGGGGTTGGGGGAATACTTCCTTAACCCTAATCCACAAATCTAATCAAATTTGAAAACCAAAACCTAACCAAGAAAAGGGGGCCTAAAGAAACCTAAGAATTGCACCCCCAGAACCAAACCCGTTAAATAATGTCCATATGGAGAGGTAAACCTTACCATATTTGCTTGGTAACTGCAAAACTTCTAGGATTTCATGAAATAGTGGGTGGAGTAAAGCAAAGGGTGGGGTCCAATGGTTGCCACTAGAGTGATCAAACAAAGAAGGTGATGTAAAAACAATCTTGATATCTAAACTTAAAAAATAAGGCAGAAGCCAAAATAGAAACTCAAATTCTTAAATTAAACCACATATCCCATTATCCCACCTTACATATAAAGATCCATAAATTGAGAAAACGAAAACCCATAATGATAATTAATTCTTACATGCAACAAATTAGAGACTGCAAATCCTTCCCATGTGCTTAGAGACTTGGTTAAAAATTAAGCCCCCCGTTTGTGACTAAAACCCCTTGAAAAACATATTGGAACCATTATGATGAGCTTAATTCTTGATGAAATTATGATAGCAAGGAAAAAAATTACTTTCCCTTTTCTTAAATAAAAATTGGTCACCCCTTACCATATCTAAATTCATATTTTTAATCATTAAAACCATTTAAATTATTTTAAAATTTATTTAAATATTAAATAACAAATACACAACCATAAATACATTGCGTTCTTATTTAAATTATAAAATTATGTCTCTTAATATAATAATATCTAAATCGATTTCATTAATATTTTAAGATAATAACTAAAATACAATAGCATTATTTGTAAATACAATATACATCTAAAAGAATGCTAATTACATTATTATTAACAAACTTGTCTAAGCAGGTGATGATTTTGCATGGACATTGATTTTTTCATTGAAATCTGATTATATATATATATTTCAAAAAATCTGAAATTGGGATTGTTTGAATTGTATTTTAATGGTGTAAATGGATTTAGCACCCTCAAGAACCCCCGTAGCACCTAAAATTCTGAAACTTGATAACTGTAACTTGGATTTCCAAAAAAATTCACTGAATTTCGTCAAAATCATGTTGGAAAAACCATCATTTTTTAGGTGAAATCATCACCAGTTTAGACTAGGCTATCATAAACTTGTATTTCGACAATGAAGTGAAAAATTTGTAGCAAAAATGTGATTATTTAAACTAAATTATACATTTGAATATATTTAATAAAAAAATGTAAATGGTTATTTAAATTTAATTATTATAAAATGTAATCTAAATGACTTAGATCTAATAATGAAAAGGGAGAAGTTTTTCACTATTGGGCAAGGTTCAATTCCTGTAAGGACACCTTATAAGTCATGGATACATCTCACACTAAATTATTAAAGACCACAGGGCTTCAAATTGATGGTGAATGCATGTATTGTCAAGGCATTCCTTGTGATAGGCCACTGGTTTAAATCCTCAACGTGACACTCCTTGTAATGGGTCACCAGTTCAAATCCCCAGTGCAACACTCATTGCGATATGTCATTGGTTCAAATCCCTAGTGCAACACTATTTGAGATAGGTCATTGGTTCAAATCCCCATTGCGACTCTCCTTGCGATAGGTCATCGGTTAAAATACCTATTGTGACGCTTCTTGCGATAGGTCACCAGTTCAAATCCCTAGTGCAACACTCATTGCAATATGTCATTGGTTCAAATCCCTAGTGCAACACTCTTTGAGATAGGTCACTGGTTCAAATCCCCATTACGATGCTCCTTGCAATAGGTCACTGGTTCAAATCCCCATTGCGACGCTCCTTGCGATAGGTCATTGGTTCAAATCCCTAGTGTGACACTTCTTGCGATAAGTCATCGGTTCAAATCCCTAGTGTGACACTTCTTGTGATAGGTCATCAGTTCAAATCAATGTTATCTAACTATTATATGTTTTGGACTTATTGACGTAAATTCGATGAAACAATTTTTGGTCAAATCATGTCTTTTTGTTGTTTAAAATCAAATTTTAAAGACATAAATGAATTCAACACTCGAAAAACTCTTAGGGCACTTGGATTGTGCAAAGTTAACATATTAAACTTGAAATTCCAACAAATTCCTGTTGTATTTCGTATAAATTAGTTGGAAAATATCATTACAAAACCTTTAAAAAATATAATACTTAAACTACAACCTTTAAATATCAGTGGGTGGTCCCACCTACCCATGTATAATTTTTTTTTTAATTAAAAATGTTAATATAAATTTATTCGTTTTATGTTTTGATTTTCAAGAAATAAATATACTCAACATAAAAATCTTAATGGGTATTATCACAAAATTCACCATGGTGTGAAAATTAAACTTGAATGAAAAGAATAACAAACAAGCATGCTTTTTAACCATTCAAAATAAACATAATTAACATATTTAAATAACTATACAATTTTATAATATTTAAATAAATAACCATTCAAAATAAACATAATTAACATTATTTTTAAACTAATTATAATTTTAAATATTTAAATAAATATAAATTTTAAATAGGTTAAATATAAAAATAAGAGTATATATTTTATGATTTCAAGTCTATTAATGTTACCCACAAACAGATTCGAAATAAAAGCAAAAAATTAGAGGATATCTCATGGCATTATCCACGAACCGTCTC
Source organism: Pinus taeda (assembly GCA_000404065.3). Classification (NCBI taxonomy): domain Eukaryota; kingdom Viridiplantae; phylum Streptophyta; class Pinopsida; order Pinales; family Pinaceae; genus Pinus; species Pinus taeda. The sequence goes on from APFE031328898.1 coordinate 7,828, forward strand.
TATTAAGGCCAAAAATTCAGGAGAATAGCTTCCCCATTGGTTTTTCAAGGCCAAAAATTCAGCAGGATATATCCCCATTGTTTTTTAAGGCCAAAAATTCAAAAATTCAATTACGATATCTCCCCTCATTTTTTCGAAAAGCACAAACGAAGTGATTCACTAGGAAACAAGCAATGTGGAATCCCTTATCCACCCACTCCGGGCTGACACACATGATGTCAAACCCATACCAGAATTTTGCTTTTTTACCGGAGGAATCCATCCTACGCTATCTTAATACCTATAAATATGTATTGGTGGGTAGCTAGGCAGATCACTCGTTCGACCAATTTCATTTCATTTGCTTGCTTTGGGCCAGTTTAGCAGACAACACTTCGAAATGGCGAAGGAACCTGCTCGTATTCTTGTCACTGGAGCTGCAGGTATGTATCTTCCTCTTCATTCCATGCCCTGGTTTGCAGAGTGTTGTTCGGGTTTGCTTCACTGGTGTTCCTCTTTTCGGTTTTATTTGAGAAGATTTGTCTGGAATTTGAAATCTTCATTCGTGTACATAGGGATCTGTGAGATTTTCTCAAATATTTCACTGAGAATTGTTATTTCTCAGGCCATTTTTTATATTAATTTGGTTCGAAAGGGGAATCTGGGAGGGATTTTTGGTTAATTTTTTCGGCGACATTTGATTGGAAATGGGTGTCTGTTGATCTGGGTATTATAATTGTTTGATCTACTAAGGTTATGCACAGTATGATGGGCAAAGGTGAGGAACTTTCACCCACATACGCACAGATATAAACATCTGCCAGTCTATTCAGGCCATATGCGTCTACTGGGACCAAATTACACCCACATGCCAGCTAGAGGGCCTCTTTTCTTGGAACAAAAATCCAGTTATTTGGAGATTTGATCAAGAACGTTGAGGTTTTAAGATCTTGTTTGAAAGGTTTGATAGCTTAGTCATGAGGCCAAGATCCTGTTTCCGACTTTAAACAACTCAAGTATGCAGTTTCCTATATAGCTGGTCTATGGGGCTTCCTTTCTTAGAACCAAAATCCAATTTAATCTGGGATTTGATCAAGGATGTTGGGTTTTTTAAAATCTCATTGTTATTGTTGGATAACTCAATTAGAAATCTAGGATTTGATTTCCGAGTTTGAACAGGTCATTTATGAATTTTCATTGTCCTTTTTTGTTTTCATGGAATATGCTGGCCAGTCTATGGTTAGTTGGGCTTTTGAGCTCCTGCTTCTGGGTTTGTAAGATCTCATTTCTATAGTACAACATCTCAGACATAAAGCTTCCCAGTTTTTCGATTCCGTGGTATAAAACTGGACAGTCCATCGGTAGTCGGCTTTGTAAGATCTTGTCTTTTGGTTGACTATCTCAGTTACGAAGTCACCTAGTTCATTCTGGTTATTTTTGGAATAAAGCTGGACAGTCTGGAGGAAGTGTATTTTGTCTTTGATGTCTTGTGTTAGGAAAGGTGCAACATTGGGACTTCCTGGGAGATATTACCCATTTTAGTACTAGAGCCCCAAGTGCTTTGAACTGTTGAGATTTTACGGGGTTCAATGCATTAATGCTGGTAAGATTATCAGGCAGGAATTATTATTTGATGTTAGGCTATTGTTAGTCACCTTGTGTACAGATACTCCACTCAGATGGCACTTCTTGTCTGTCGAGCTAATGCCACTTTAGGTTTGATGAACCGGCCTTTTCTGTTGGTATATTCTTTAGAACCACACTTAAACAATCACCATATCTCATATGGAGGCGATTTAATGTGTTCTCTGCATAACAATGACTGCTAAGATCTCACCTACTACTCTTGGAATGAAATCAGTGTTTATGGTGCCTCTAATAGGGAGGTATGTGTGGTATGTCTAAGAAGAAGCAAAGTAGCTCAAGCTCCCATGGGTCATGGAGGCCTAGGTTCTTCCTTGTTGCACTTGTCCACTTCTGTATCGATGCCTTTGTCCCGAAGGGATGGATGCATACGAAAAAACAATGATTTTTGAATTCTTAACAATCGTTGGCAATTTCTGCTTCAAGACTTCCAGACCAAACTTTCTTTGTGGAATGATGTCTCTAGCATTAGAGTTCTTTGCACGATAGTTATGATGGCTGCCTATGTACATAATAAGCTTATAAAATCACTAATATTCTATTTGAAGTTGAAATGAATAGCATGTTTTTCCATTCCTTTTAAAACACGTTCTTTGAGACGCATTTTGTTATTTACAGCAGTGGGCAAATTCTGATTCAGTATAGCAAAGTTGCTGCTTTTAATCGCAAATCTACTCCGAAACACAGTTGTAGAGAGTGCAAGTAGATGATATTTTAATTTGATCCTCAATTCCATTTTTTGCTGATCTTGTAGATGAAATTGCCTAGTGCCAATGTCATCTTCTTTCCTCGTATATTTTCTAGGGATGACTCTGACAACAGGATCTATTATGCAGGACAAATCGGTTATGCATTGGTGCCTATGATTGCTAGAGGCATAATGCTTGGCCCGGACCAACCTGTTATCTTGCACATGCTTGATATTCCTCCAGCAGCAGAGGCTCTGAATGGGGTGAAAATGGAGTTGATAGATGCTGCTTTCCCTCTTTTGAAAGGTTTTAATTATTCTTGAGATATTCTACATAAATTTGAGGAATCTGTTGCTATTTGCATGAACAGTGAGAGTACGAATGAGAGTGAATTTTTTTCCCTTTTAATTGTTGTATTAAACCATCTAGCATGCATGATTGAATGAACCTTAATAAAAATTAACCTGTGTTGGAAAAAGGTATTGTTGCAACCACGGATCCTGTTGAAGCATGTAGTGGTGTAAACATAGCTGTCATGGTTGGTGGATTCCCCAGGAAGGAGGGTATGGAAAGGAAGGATGTTATGTCTAAAAATGTGTCTATCTACAAGTCACAGGCCTCAGCATTGGAGCAACATGCTGCTCCAAATTGCAAGGTGAATTCAGTTATTAATTATTTTTCATTGTAAAATTTATCAGGAATAGATAGAGATTTATCAAATATCCCTTGTTTTGGGAGTTTACAGTGCTCTTCTGCAGCTAAGCAGCTCAATTTTTTAAAGATTTTTATGGGACTAATATTATGCGAATGTGTTTTGTCAAAGATTTTTTTTCTGGGTCCTATTTGCATTCCCCCCCTCCTGGTTGAATATCAAGTGACTCAATGAAAAGCACTAGTTGTAAGTTTTTCCCACTAGTCATAGTCTTGATATAAATTAATTCGGGTAATTGATTTTTTGCTTGTCAGGTCTTGGTGGTTGCTAACCCAGCAAATACTAATGCACTGATTTTGAAAGAGTTTGCCCCATCTATTCCGGAGAAGAATGTAACATGCTTGACAAGACTCGATCACAATAGGGCTCTTGGACAGATTTCAGAGAGGCTACACGTTCCAGTCAGTAATGTAAAGAATGTTATAATTTGGGGAAATCACTCTTCAAGCCAGTATCCCGACGTTTACCATGCCTCAGTTGTAACTGGAGCAGGAGAGAAACCAGTGCGAGAGCTTGTTGCAGATGATGCTTGGTAATTATTTTCATGATAAGTTACAAATATTGTGTAATTTGTCAACAGGTTTTTTTTAAGAATCACTGTGGCACTTTGCAGTCACTATGACTGTCATTTCTAAAATTACTATCATTTTTCTTTAATGTGGTTCTGGAGGCAATGATGGATAGCATACCTGTGACAGAGAACTTGCGTATGTTGATATTTTTCAGGTTGGATGGGGAATTTATCACCACTGTACAGCAACGTGGTGCAGCAATTATCAAGGCACGGAAGCTGTCTAGTGCACTATCGGCTGCTAGTTCTGCATGTGATCATATCCGTGATTGGGTGCTTGGTACACCTAAGGTAACATTATATAGATAAGATGATTTCTAATTGTGCTATTATTTGGGCTGGTATCACAAATTGCTTACCTTCATGGTTATATTTGCACAAGATCCTACTTATTCTGTTATCTAAGCCGATGGTAGTTGGTAATTTATTACAGGGTACATTTGTTTCAATGGGTGTATATTCCGATGGATCTTATGATGTTCCACCTGGCATTATCTTCTCATATCCTGTTACTTGTGAAAATGGGAGTTGGTCCATTGTACAAGGTAAGATCCATTTTGACCAGAAGCTAGCAAGATTCATATTTCGAGCTTGTTTGAGAATTGTCTGCAAGTGGGATAAAAGTAAAGAAGGTTGCTTGCAAAACACTGTTTGATATGTTTATCCGAGTTGCTATTTTTGATATATTGTGGATTCTTCTCATTTTGAAGAGGTTTCGTTCTTTTGCAGGACTTCCCATCAACGAGTTCTCAAGGAAAAAGCTGGATGCCACTGCAAATGAACTTGTTGAGGAAAAGGCTTTGGCTTATTCTTGCCTAAATTGATTTATCCTTTTCAGATGCATATGTTCAAGCAACTGATTTGAACAAGTTCTATTAGTGAGATAATTGCCAAATTTGGCTTTAGATATTGGCATGGCTAATATGAGAGATTGCTACTATCCAGATTTTAGTTTGGCTGGAAAGATTACTTTGCTGTAACAACATCACTTCAGTGGACTGTTTTTTCCACTATATAAGCACGTGTATGCAAAATAAAATCTGTTGTTTTCAGTTTCTTAGCATTTCGCTGCCTGCCATTTCTTTAGCCTAGGAACTTTGAAGTTAATAAAATAAACACATGGTCAATCTATCATTTTCTAAGATTGGAGTATGCTGGTTACAACGTCAAGTTTTAATATGATGAATTTGAAGAGGTTTTTGGGAGTACGTGCTTATGATGTGGTTATTTTTAAGAGTTCAGAAGATAAGTGGTCATAAGTTCATGTTTGTACTGTCATATCTTTCTTTGATCCTGCAATCAGTAATCTTGCAATCAGTAATATTTCAATGGTGAAATATTTCACTACCTTTTAAGGGTTTAGAAACATTTTATGTATTAATTTATTGAAGGGTTTAGAAACATTTTATGTATTAATTTATTGTTACCTACTTGTTACCATCATAAAATGGTGAAATGTTTTACAACCTTTAAGAGTTGAAATATTTTATGTTTTAATTTATTGTTACCTACTTGTTAGCATCATAACTAGGGGCTTTTTCTAAAATATGTATTATCCCCTTGATTACGTGAGTTATACAGGTAATTAAAGGATGCACATCTTTAAACCTCACCACAACAGTTCATCAAAATTACCTCACTATAATTTCATACATGTCACCACTATAATTGTGGGTATAGACAAAGAGTGGACGTCTTTAAAACGAATTACAAAAAGCAACAATTCATCAAAATTAGCTAGATCTTTTGGACCATATTCTTTTCTTACCACCACCATCTCAACTGGGTTATTTTGGAAAAAATCAGTAGTGTTCCTTTGATTAGCTGAGTTATACAGGTTAGACAAGTGCATCTCTTTAAGCAACAGTTAATCAGAATTACCAGTATTATTTGGTGCATATTCTTTTCCTAAAATATTTATTGTCCCCTTGATTAGTTGAATTATATAGGTAATTATAGAGAAGAGTGCAGGTCCTTAAACATCACTATAACAGTTCGTTCAAATTAGTTATGAGAATTATATAGGTAATTATAGAGAAGAGTGCAGGTCCTTAAACATCACTATAACAGTTCGATCAAATTTGTCACTCATAACTAGGGCCCTTTTTCTAAAGAATATCTGGAATGTTCCTTTTATTACCTGAATTATACAGACAAGTGCATCGAGTCAAAATGTGAATCAAGAAATTGACCTCCCAACATAAACAATCTTTTGAACATGCTATATGAATTCTAGATTTACAATATCCTATTTAGTTTCATCTAGATTTACAATATCCTATCCCTCAGTGAAATTAAAATACCATAACGTCATCTTCCATTACAACAGCTATTTCGGATAAGATAGCCCTTACAAAATAGGCACAATTATGGGAGAATTCAACTAAAAGTTGAGGCTGCTTTGTTTTGTTTTTTCGTATGGAAAATGTGTAAAGAAAGATGTACTTGAATTCTTTTTGTTTTGCTTTTTAATTTACTCTTAGTTGCTTTGCTCAATAATAGAATTAAATATAATAGCATAGAATAGAACCCCTACTAGCCCCACATGCATGTGTAATAGGCATTGATACGACATCCACTCATACCTAGGTGGTCACCTTGAGAATCATAACGTTTCCATATGAACTTTGATTGATGTGATTTTTAAATTGTTGGGAAGGTATCTAGATGTAGAACATCACCCCAAACTTTAGCAATAATGTAGCAAAAAAATGTTGTTTAATGCCTCAAAATGGCTCCAAAAAGTTTCAAACCCCAATTCTTCAATCTAAGATCCATTGTTAAAAATGACCTTATAACATGCTGGAACATACCCTCCACCATTAAGGGAGAATTTGTTGAATGAGGTGAACAAAATTTTCCTTTACCTTCTTCATGTAGTACCATTCTCTTTTCTTGGAAGTTGTCCTTTAAAACTTATCTAGCAATGGTTTTGCTACCCCTATCTTATAGTTATGCCCTTTTATAGGACATGAGAATGCATACCTTTGTTAAATTATGGTATGTTCTATGCTTAGAGTAGTTTACTTCTTTTCTTCATATTAACCACAGATTAGCAATCACATATACATTAAGTAAAGTGTAGATAGAACATTAAACGATCAATAGAAAACAAGCCAAGACAAGAGACACAAGATGTGGCGGCTAGTCAGGGACAAACCCCAATGCGGGAAAACCTTGTGATTAAATCTTCTTTTATCTTAAATAGTTTAGCAGAGAGAAATAGTACGAAATTAGAATTTTGTAATTTTATATTCGTAGCAGTGAACCTTAGATCAGTGAAGTCAAACTTGGTCAAACAAGTTGAAATTGACTTCCAATATGCTTGGTCAATTTCAGGTCAATTAGCCCTCGAACAGCCTAAAGATACAACCCTTGAACAACCCCAAAAACACAGTGAAACTGTTCACTGAAGTCAACTAACTGCTCAAAAATAGGGCAGTTAATGTTGGTCAAACTTGTGGATGGATTACCTCAATTTTTGTGCCAAAATTTGTGGCTTGCCTAGGAAAGGCAACCACACCAAAACCACACCCTTGATGAGTCATCGCTTGGTCAACGCAAGTCAAAGAAACCTTCAACAACTTTTGTGTCCTCCTTTTAGCGTCCTCGCCCTAATATGTCCTCCTTCCCACGTGTGAGCTGCTCGTATAACCCAAAGCTAGGGAAAGAGAGGGAAGAATGAGTGAGATTAGATGATGAGAAAATGAATCAACCTCTCTTGTATTTATATGATTCACTGGGCATGTGTGCCACACATTTAATTGCTTGCCGACTTTGACAATCTGTCAAGTAAATACAAATAAATTCATATCTCCATAAATATTTGTCGGAATTGGATGATCTTTAGATCAATCCTACACCTCTGGACAAGAGGAATCTAGGGAAAATATCAGCTTCCATAAATGAGGTGACCCACATGGAGTTTGGCCTTAGTTCCCAATTTCAACACTTCCTCTCAACTAGGGAGAACTCCATTTGCAATTCGTTTGACAATCACTACTATCCTAGCCATCAAATGCACTGCCCTGCACTGCTTGGCCCTGCTCTGCTCTGCTTGAACTATGAAGAAGAAGAAATGATCGAGGATGTATCATACGATCCTCCATTGACTCGAAGTCAGTCTCAGAGTGTGTCATACCACTCTCACTGATCCCAGATCAATGGAGGTCATCCTAGCATAGGGAGTATAGTAGATACAACGATGCATCCATCGATAGTACTTCTAATGGTCCCTAACCCCATTCCCCTACTCATTGATCAGATGAGAGGTACTTCCCATGAGTCCCAAACTGCATGGGTAGGATGCCTCGACAAGGGAACTAATCACCCTGTCCCACAGGAGAACGTATCATCCTGTCCAATAGTTGTCACAGGAGAACTAATCATCCTGTTCCACAGTCGCCACGGAGAACTAATCATCTTGGGCCACAGGAGAACTAATCATCCTGTTCCATATTTTCCACGTAGAACTAATCATCCTGGCCCACAGGGGAACTAATCATCTTGGCCCACAGGAGAACTAATCATCCTGTTCCACAATCGCTATGGGGTGTCATTGGGGAAGGTTGAACCTTTCACCTTGTACGTAGTGCAACACCAGGGGATGGTGAGTTGCCCTTCGATCACATGTTGCTCCAAGAAGTACCTTGTGCCTCCTGGAGCTCCCAAAGCTCAATACATCATACTCGACCCTCATATGAGGGTCTCTGAACGACACCAAGTCATTCTCGGAGAGTCAAGAATTTGACCTTTTCCAGGGGCTTCATCAAAATGTTGGCGACTTGTTCATCTGTACTGATATGTTGGAGCTTTATAGCTCCTCGTTGCACCATATCCCGAATATAGTGGTACTTGATATAGATATGCTTGGAGCGATCATGAAATACATGATTCTCTGATAAACGAATCCCGCTTTGGTTGTCACACAAGATCACGGTGGTATCCAATGTAAATCCAAACAACTCATTGAAGAGCTTTCACAACTAGATCGCCTCACAAGAGGCCATACTAGCAGCAATGTACTCTGCCTTGACGGTGCTCAAAGCCACCAACTTTTGCTTCCTGCTCATCCAGGATATTGAGGTAGATCCTAAAGAGAAACAACACCCAAAAGTGCTCTTCCGGTCCACCACACTGCTTGCCCAATCAACGTCAGTGTATCCATGTAGTCTCACATCTCCGACAGTGTATCTCAACCCATGAGTGATTGTGCCACGAAGATATCTCAACAGATTATTGGCACCAATCCAATGTGAGTGGTGAGGCTCAACCATATGTTGACTCAATGTGTTGATTACAAAACATATATCAGTAGCATTTCGTAAAATGGGTCTGGCAACACTACCACTTAATTTCTTGAAGTCAAGCTCCATCGGGGTAGTCACGGGCTTGCAGTCCACCATACCGAATCTCTCCAATATCTTCACCACATATTTTCCTTGAGATAGGAAAATCTCCCCTGGCTTTTGCCAGACTTCTAATCCTAGGAAATAGTGCATCAGTCCTAGGTCTTTCATCTCAAATTCAGAAGCCAACTCCCTCTTACATTTGTGAATGAGAGGGTTTGCACCTATTAGAAAGAGGTCGTCAACGTACAACACCAGTATGAGAGGATTATCATCTTCAACCTTAAAGTAAAGGTTAGGGTCGGCTTCACTCCTAGTGAATCTCAGCTTCATCAAGTAGCTATCGATCCTCTCATACCACGCTCGGGATGCTTGCTTCAGCCCATAGAGGGCCTTCTTCAACCTGCAAACATGAGATTTTCGATCATGAATTTCAAATCCTTTGGGTTGCTCCACATAGATCTCCTCTTTGATCGAACCATGCAAGAACGCGGTCTTGACATCCATCTGATGTAGGTTCCATCCTTGCGAAGCAACAAGGGCTATGATCGAGCAGATGGTGGTATATCGGGCAACATGTGTAAATATCTTGTCATAGTCTATACCTTCCTTATGAGAGAAGCCACGAGCGGCAAAACGAGCCTTATACTTTTTCGCACTTATATCAATTGCATGCTTTATCTTGTAAAGCCATTTTGAAGTGACAACTGCTTTGTCCTGGGGTCTGAAGACCACATCCCCAACATCATTTTTCATGATGGACTCATATTCCTTAGTCATAGCATCCTTCCAAACTTGATGCTTGACATCTTCTGCGAATGACGAAGGCTCATTTTGGATGATCGTGCTCATGATGGTCAAGTATCCATGATACCTGGTCGACTTCTTACTTTCCCGGAAGGTTTGCCTGGGTGCAACGTGCCCTTCAACATCATCAAGTGTCCCCCTAAGCCATGAAGGCCTCTTCCTATGAGGAAGGCTCTCACGGAGGGGGTTCAATAGGATCCATAGGTTCTTTCACATTAGGCATTGTCTCATCTTCCTTTTCCTTTAGTTGCCTGGTGTCAGCTTCTTTAGATCCCCTTTGAGTAGGAAGATTATCAACTTTGCTAAGAGCCATATCTTTGTCAAAGGTGACATCATGGCTAATCTCGATTTCACTTTGACCAGCCACATAGATTCTATAGCCCTTAGTGCTTTCGCTATAGCCCACGAAGATTCCTTTCTTTCCAGATGCACCCAATTTATTCCTCTTTTCCTTTGGCACATGAAAATATACTGGACTTCCAAAAATTCTAAAATGAGATACGTCAGGTTTCTTACCAGTGAACATCTCTTCGGGAGCCTTGGAACCCAACGCTTGATGAGGGCATCGGTTTTGCACATATATGACAGTATTCACAGCTTTGGCCCATAGAAACTTCGGAAGTCTTTGATCATGAAGTACATAGCACAGACAACTTCCACATTCGTATGATTCTTCCTTTCCGCCACACTATTCTGCTTAGGAGTATATGGTCTTGTAGTCTCCCTCTTAATGCCAGCTTCTTTGCAAAAGTCATGGAACTCATTGGATTCATACTCAGTCCCATTATCAGTCCTTAGGATCTTGATCTTCTTTTTGGTTTGATTCTCGATCAAGGCTTTGAAGTGATGAAACCAAGTGAACACTTCATCCTTCTTTTTCAAGAAGTATATCCAGGTCTTGCGAGAATAATCATCTGTAAAAGTGAGGTAATATAAATATCCTCCCAAAGAGTTCATAGGCATCATACCAGATATGTATGAGTGAACCAACTGCAATATATCAGAGGCCTTGCTTTGGCTTGAGGGGAATAGTCCCCTTTTGAGCTTCCCTTCGGCACATCAAGAATTGTCTACCACTGATGTTACACTGCCTTGGAAACTCCACCAAGCTTGGGGAAGTCAAATTCTCTGCATGCACTAGCTATTTTGGGTTGAATGATCAGTGATCTGGACGATAATTGAGTTTGACTGAAGCCCCACTGCTTAACTGACCTTCCACTAGTTCGTCCAAAAGTTTGAACTTGTTTAATTGAAAACACCCTGAGATAACTGACCTTGATTGCTAAAAATTAGCAATCACACATGCTAAAATAAACTCTAACTCCTCCAACTTGAATTCACAGAATAAACTAGGTGACACAAGCCATGTCACACAAGTTAATTGCATTCGAGTTGTTTGTTGATGTGAAAATTCGAATTTTCCCAATTTTCTCAAGGCAAAATCAAATTGAGAATTTCTTGCTCCATTTTTCAACAATCCCTCTCAACAAGAAAGGGATTATCAACCACCCCTATCCTGCACCCGTGGAACTCAAACTTCCCTCTTGACAAATCCTTTGTCAAAATGTGAACATCTTGTTCCTCTTCAGAATGTACTACAACAACATTACCTGCCTCTGCACACAGTCTCGTAAATGGTGATACTGAATATATATATTCTTGGAGCGATCGTGAAAACAAGATTCACAAAGAGCTTGATGTAACTCTGATTATCAAATTATATCACAGTTGGATCCATCCTCTGACCAAACAAACCAACAAGTATCTTTCTCATCCAGATCGCCTCACATGTTGCTTGACTAGAAGCCACATATTATTCTTCTGCTGAGCTGAGTATCACAAATCTCTGCTTCTTACTATACTAGGAAACAACTGCGGACCCAACATTGAAAATTCCCCCTGATGTACTCTTTTGGTCTGATGGACTCCCCACCCAATCTGCATTTGTGAAGCCACACAACTTCACTCCCTTTGTCTGTCTGTACCATAGCCCAAAATGGGTTGTGCCTCTAAGGTACGGTAGAACATGCTTAGCTTCCCTCTAAAATAATTTGGTTCACCTAACCATAACTTGGCTCAGTTGGTTGACTACATAGCACATATCTGGTCATGTGCTCAAAAGATACATCAGTGAACCCACTACCTACCAGTAAACAGTAGTCTCTACTTCCTCACCTAAAGTGGCATCCTCTTTTCTCTAGTTGGTCGCTAGAGGTGTCTCTATGGGTTTGCAACTGTCCATGTGAAATCTTTGAATTATCTTGTTGGCATACTTTCCCTGAGAGACAAATAATTCCCCATTGCCTTACCATACTTCCAATCCTAGGAAGTAGTGCATGAGACCCATGTCCTTCATTTCAAACTCCCTTACAAGGTCCTCCTTGAAAGATCTAATCAAGTGCTCATCATCAGCTAAAATGAAATCATCAACATATAAGACAATAATCAACAATTTATCTTCTACCAAAATATGATAGAGGTTTGCGTCTGCTTCACTTTTGGTGAAGCCCAAACTGGTGTGATAGCTATTGAACCTAGTGTACCAAGCACGGGTGTTTGCTTGAGGCCGTATAACGTTCGCTTGAGTCTTCACACATAAGAATCGATCAAAATTATTAAAGCCTTTTGGTTGCTGTTATGAAACCAACTCACAAAAAGATAGAAAAGATAGATCAATGCCTTATAAATCATCCTGTTTGAGGGGGAAACCTCATTTACATTACATAAATGAACAATTCTTAGATGATACAAATGACAAGACATCCTTTTGATATATAGGAGTCTAACGGGTCATAATATAATCGGAGCCGACATAACAATAATAATTTAAGGGCACAATAATAACAATAGTGGGCTTCTATGGGGAACAATAATAACAATATGGGGACTACGTGGACACATCAATTTAATAAAGGGGCTGCACTAATAACAATAAGGGGTTACACTAGTAGTATAGGGACCTAACATGCCCCTCTCCTTCAAAAAGTGTTGTCCTCAAACGCTTTGAGTAGTTCTTGATGATTCTGTATAAAATTCTTGTCCTCCCATGTGGAATCTTCAACGGGTAAGTTCTTTCACTTGATGAGATACTCTGAAATTGATCGATTTCATAGCTGTCAGGTTCTTGTTTCTGTGACTGCTCTAAGTTCCAATATGAATTTTCCTTCATTGTCAAGTTTTGGCAATATTGTTTGAACTAAGATCTTCTTCCATTCATCCCTTGCTTCGTTTATCTAATCTGGTTGGATAATAGAAATAACACAAAACAATGCTTCCACATCCTCATCCTTTCTTGAGAGTGCATTTGCAACAACATTTTGCTACCCTTTTTTGTAGATGATTTCAAAGTCATAACCCAACATATTTGTGACCCATTTTTTCTGTTCTTCTAAAGATAATATTTATTCTAAAAAGTATTTAAGACTATCATGATCCATTTTTACCTTGAAATGTCTTCCCACTGGGTAAGGTTACCATTTCTTAAGTGCATGTAGTATTGCCAACATTTCCTTCTCATAAATAGCTTTGTGTAAAAACATTCCCTTGATTGGACGACTTTCAAAAGCAATGGATCTTTCATATTGCATTAAAACATCACCAATTCCATTTCCTGAAGCATCACATTCCACAATAAATGTTTTTGTGAAGTCTGGCGTAGCTAAGACCGGTGCTTGGCACATTGCCTCTTTAAGATGTTCGAAGGCCTTTGTTGCTTCTAGAGTCCATGAAAATGTATATTTCTTCAATAATGTTGTTAGAGGTGCTACTATTCTACCATAATTCTTAACCAACTTGTGATAATAACCTGTCAACCCGAGAAATCCTCGTAGATGCTTTATGGATGTGGGTATTTTCCATTCCTTCATGGTTTTAATTTTGCTAGGGTCTACTTTAACTCCTTCATGAGATACAATATGACCCATATATTCCACCTCTTGTACTCCAAAGAAACATTTGGATCTTTTTGCATATAATTGTTTCTCCTCAAATAGTTGTAGGACCCTGTCAACATGTTCAACATGATCCTTCCAAGACTTGTTGTAGATTAGTATATCATCAAAAAATACTAACACACATTTTCTAAGGAATGGTTTGAAAATTGAATTCATCAAACCTTGAAATGTTGAAGGTGCATTGGTAAGGCCAAAAGGCATGGCCAAAAATTCATAATGACCCTCATGATTTCTAAATGCTGTTTTCGGAATGTCTTCAATCTTCATTCTGATTTGATGAT
>APFE031328898.1:27263-46419 GCA_000404065.3 Pinus taeda
CTATTGCAATAACCAGACTATCCCACGAATCTGGTAGAGAACACAAAAAACTGATGCACTTATCTTCATCTGAAATTTTAATATCAACAGATAATAACTGACTTACCACAGTATTAAATGCATTCAGATGTTCTGTCACCGAGTCTCCATCTTTTATCCTCAGGTTATACAACTTTTTTAGTAGGAACAGTTTATTCACTAGAGACTTAGATTGGTACAAAGTCCCTAGCTTGTCTCACAAAGTCTTCACTGTAGCTTCTCCTGATACATTCAACAATACTAAATCTGAGACACACAATCATATTGTGCTCTTAACCTTTCGATCCAACTTCTTCCATTCTTCATCGGACACTCCTGTTGGTTTAGTACCCAGATCTACTGCGACCCACTGATCTTTATCCACCAACAAATCCTCCATCTTGAGTTTCCATAACTCAAAACTTTGACCATTAAATTTCTTGATCTCTATCTTTCCACTGCTCGCCATCCTCTTTCACCACCAGAATCGATCTTGCAAATCTCCCATTGAATAGGGTTTACCACAGGCCCGAGCGAAACCCCTCAGCAGCAAAGGCATCCCCTTGAAGCCAAAACAACTCTGATTCCAAATATAGGTTTCAACCCCGTATAGAAATTACCTGCATACAAATTCTAAAACACAAAAAATAAACAATGCAAGATCATAACACATAAAACACATATACACAGATATTTTCCCCTGGATCCCAAAACCGGGACTACCAGCTTGATTTTTCATTATATTCCTTTCAATGTTACAATACATATTTATACATGCTGAAGCATCCAATACAATGAACCAAAAACCATCGCGTCCAAAACCATGGACTGAAAACCATCGCATCCAAAACCATGTGTGAAAAATCATGCATAAAACCATAGGTAGGTCTGCCCAACCTAATATAGGGTCCAAAAACGGAATGATTTTTTTACATCCATCTGGTGGATCTTCCACCCCATCTGCACAACCAAAGAAAGAATTGACCTAATGGATGAGTACCTTACTACAGGAGCAAAGTTCTCCTTATAGTTAATTCCTTCAACTTCAGGGTACCCCTTGGCCACAAATATGGCCTCGTTTTCTGCCTACTTAGCCTTGAAGATCCATCTCGAACCCACAACTGATTTATCTGCTAACCTTAGGACCACTTCCAAAACACTATTCTTTACAATGGATTCATATTCCTCCACCATTACATCAACCCATACAGGTTTCTCTATTGCTTCCTCGAAAGAGGATGGCTCAGTCTCTACAATCTTATTCATTAAAGCCATGTAGTCAGTGTATCGATCTGGTGACCTTCTCTTCCTATGCTGATTTGAAGGAGCACCCACGTTCTCCCTCACATCCTGCACAAGTTTCTTAGCTTGAGTGGCTGTCTCCACTCTCTACTCCTCAATTTATGACTACTCCACAATTTCTTGAGGCTCCTCCTTTGGAGCTAAAATCTCTTCTTCTAGTATGATATGTAGCTCCCTCTTAAGAGAGAACCACATCACTTTCTCCTCATCAAATTTTACATCCCTTCGCACAACTATCATTCTGAGGGATGACAAGTACACACGGTAGTTGTGGGGAGTTTTTGCGTAACCCAAAAATACCCCCAATTATGTTGTCAACTCAAGCTTTTTCCTTGATTCTTTGGAGACATGGCACTATATAGAGGCTCCAAAAATCCTGAAGTGCGACACATCTGACTTTCTCCTTGAGAAGGCCACCTATAGTGTAATCATGCCCAGAATCCGATGAGGACTCTAGTTTTGCAAATAGACTATTGTGTTGCATGCCTCAACCCACAAATGCATAGGTAGGTCTTGGTCATGCAACAACGCTCTCGTTTCTCCCACAATGCTATGGTTATTTCTCTCATCCACCCCATTTTGCTGTGGTTTGTGGGGTGCTGTCAAATCTCATCGAATGCCTTCTTTTTCACATAAAATTTTAAATTCATTTGACACGTACTCACCCCCATTATCACTCCTGAGAGCCTTCACCTTCTTGCCAGTTTCTTTCTTAACTAGTCCCTTGAATTCTACATACTTGGAGAATGTCTCATCTTTATTTTGTATGAAGAAGATCCATCACTTTCGTGAGAATTCATCAATAAAAATGACAAGATATTTGTGCTTGGCAGTGGAGGCTATCGAGAAAGGTCCACAAACATTAGAGTGGATCCTTTCAAGGACTGCATGTGATTTTCTATCCTGATCATGGATTGTGGATTTTGTGTACTTCCCCAAAGTACATCCTTTGCATACATGTTTCATAATCTTAAAAGCCCAATGATGCAAATGGCCAAGTCTTCTATGCCAAAGTTCACTGACATCGCGGCTCTGCACCTTCTCCGCCTTTGTGATCATTTTCGCACAATCCTCCACATCTAACTTATATAGGTTCTTCACACGAACCCCGATATGCTTGACCTATCCCATGGCTATGTGTCTCAGGAATTCCTTTCCTTTGCTGCAGATCACATCATAACCATGGTCTTCCAAAACTGCAACAAAGACAAGATTTTTCTTTAGGCTCGGGACGAACATGACATCCTTGATCCTAAGAGGGGAGCCTAACTCCCTCTAAAAGGTGACTATACCAATCATAATCGTGTTGTACCTTCTGTCGTACCCCATCTCGATGTGCATTTACGAATCTTTCTCTTCTAGGTCATTGAAAAAGTCTCCACATCCTATCATGTGGAATGATGCACTTGAGCCCAAGTACCACACGCTCCCCATCACTGTGCTAGCCATGCATACAATAAGGGTAAAGTCAAGCTCGAACTGTTAAGCCGAGGCTTCACCGACTACTCATCCTGAGGTCTTCTTGCTTGTCTTTTATTGTGGACACTTCGTGGCATAGTGCCTGAAATCATGACAATGGAAGCATTTAATTTTGGATAAATCTTTCTTATTGCCCCCCTTGAACATACTGTGGGATTGATATTTATTCGGTTTTCCCTTCTTTTCCTTTCCAACCAATGCAAATTTTTCTTCATCCTCACCCTTGGATGAAGTCCCATCTCTGGTACTCCACCTTAGTTCCTCCTGTACCAAATCAGGCCATAAGCATTCCCAATTTTGCAGTTTCTCCCTCCCTTCATTGAATCTTGATAGCTATGAAAGCGCTTGGGAAGGCCCAGAAGGTCTAGGCTACCAAGTATTCTTTAGGGACATTAACGTTGACCCCGACAAGTTCATCATGACATTGTGTGAACTTGCTCAGATACTGCGGAATAGTGTCATTCTTTTGCATCTTGATACTTCAAAGAGTATCCTTGAGCACTAGTTTCCTGTGGTTACTATTATTCTTGAACAATTTTGTCAGTTCTTTTCACATTGTGAATGAAGTTTCTTTGCCATGGAGATTGGAGACAATGTGATCCCATACTCCCTCTAATATTCTCCTCGCCTTGGCTACATCTTTTTCCACTGAGCAAGGTCCTGTACCTCAACTGATGGTGGTATTGGAGTGTTTGTTTTGACATATTCAAGCAATCCATTGTCATCCAATGCTTCCTCCATGCGGTCCTTCCATGCAACACAATTTGAGGTGCCTTCCAAAGTATACTCTAGCCTTAGTCCATTGAAGGCCATATTCTCAACTCTGAAGAAACCCTGTTGCAATTTCAATGCACTTCTTTAGTACTTTCCCCAAGTTGGAGAGAGCCTTTAGGAAGTCACCCCCATAGGGAGTGAAATCATCCATATAGATCTCTACAGAGTCATGGACTAGCTCAACAAATATGCTCAGAACTGCCCTTTGATAGGTGGCAAGGGCAATACATAATCTGAAAGGAAGGACCCTATAATAAAAGGTACCCCAAGGACAAGTGAATGTGGTTTTATCTTGGTCCTCTGGGCTGATATGGATTTGATTATAACCACTGAATTCATCCAAGAAAGAGAAGAGCTTCTTCCCTACAAGACCATCCAAGACTTGATCAATGAAAGATAGAGGGAAATGGTCTTTTTTAGTGGCTTTATTTAACTCTCTGTAATCCACACAAATGCTCCACTTTCCATTCTTCTTTGGGACCATAACTAGAGGAGACACCCACTCACTATCTGAGATGGGGTAAATGAACCCTGCATCCAAAAACTTCTGTAGTTCTTCTTTGACTATGTCTTTGAGGGATAGATTCATTCTCCTTTGAGGTTGGTGCACTAGTTTGCAGCCCTTCCTTGATGTAGATGTGGTGAGTATACACCAAAGGATGCACTCTCTTCATTTCCTTATAACTCCATGCAAAGACATCTAGGTGCTCTCTTAGCATGTTACATAACTCCTTTTTCTGAGGTGCTGAGAGAGGGGTTGATTTTCAATATTTTAGTTGGACCAAATTATACCATTTTGACATGAGTAGGACATGAGTCAACTAGGCACAAATTATTCAGAAGGGTTATCTTCGTATTTCTTCACTAGCTTATCAAGAGGCATGGTGTTGGGGGGTTGGTTATGGAGGATTTGATTAATTAGGTCATTTTCATTAGGTTTCCACCCTCCTATAATAACATCTAGGGTACATATTGGATAGGATGTGGTATGGTATACTTCATATTCCTCCTCCTCTTCCAACCATAAGTGTAAGTCATGCTCTAGGTATGGTTGAGTAGGAGGGTAAGTCTTCCTCCTCCTCTTCCATTATAGACCTGCTGTGCCTGCTTTTTGTTCGGGTTCGGATTTGGTTGAGAAGGCATCTAAGGTTTCTTAGGTGGAGCAAGATAAAGAAGTTGTGGTTGAGATGGAGGTGGAGGCAGTAAGACTAGAGATTTGTTGAATGGAGGCCTCCACCCTTGTGATGAGGTATTCCACTGAGGTTGTGGGGGAGCATATGGCTGAAATGATTGATTGGAAGGTTGGGAATGGTATTGAGGTGCATAAGACCAAGGAGAGGGCATGGATCATGAATGATGAGTAGGAGAACACCAAAGGGGAAGGGATGCATTCTGATTGGGATTGTAATATGAATAGAATTCCCCTTGCATGCCTTGCTGGTATGGTTGAGGTACTTGAGGCCTCCTTTGATTGATATAACAAATTTGTTCAACCCCACCTTCAATCCCTTGGTATACATCTTTCAATCCAAGCAGAGAAGGGCACTTCTCTGTGGAATGGCTTTCCTCACAAACCGAGAAGACCTCTATAACATTCAATGGACATTCATTTTTGGGGTGCCTTCTAGTGCATCTAGGGAAAAAGACAGCTACGACTCTCTTTTTTTTTCCTCCTGCTTCCTCTCGATCTGGATGGTGTCCATTTGTAGAGAAAGGGTGTGCAACATTTCACTTTTAAAGTATTCCAACATGTTTCCAATTTCACTCTTAATAGTTGTGTTGGAGGAAGAGGAAATGGCCAAAGATTGATTAGCATTACCCTTCTTTCTGGCAACCCTAATGATTTTTGAAAACTTTCTTGATATCATCATAAGATAGTTGATTGATGTCCCCTCCAGACAACATGTTTAGAATTTCCAGAATGTTTTCCCTGATTCCTCTAAGAAGGACTAACTTGAGTGATTCAGGATCAAGGGTGCATCTGTCCATTTTGTAGTTGAGTTGGAACCTTCCTCATAATCTTCCAAGGATTCATCATGTCCTAAGGTCATTCTAAATATTTCCTCTTTAGTGTACTTGGACCTACAATAGTCCCTGTACTTGTCATTGAAGGCTTGCTGCATTTGAGCCCAGGTAGTGATGTTGTCCCTAGGTAAACCCATGAACCAATGCAAGGCTACATCCTTAAGGATGGATGGTAACAACTTCAACTTCTGGTCATCATAGGCATAATCATAAGTTCGGCAGATGACAACAAAATCAAACAAAAAGGTATCAGGGTCCTATGAGGTTAAGCCATGGAAGTGAGGAAGGGCAGAGGGGCTTCTGTTTTTCATCCTAGCATCTCCATTAGTTTTTCTAATGGTAAAAACACCTTCATTTCTATTTTCATCCATGTTGTAAGTGTGTGAATAGTTTCTTCTTCTTCTTCCCCAATAGGTTCATCAAAGATCTCTGGTTGTTCACCTAATGGGTCCTTTAACTCCCCTGTAGCCAGAGATGGAGGCTGGAAGGGACTAAAGAAGAGGGAAGGTTGACTATTTGGTGGTGTGGGGGTATTTGGAAAGAATTTCCCTAAATTACCTCTACTCCTATGAGGCATGAAAGGAATTTTTTATTTTTATGTGTTTTTCAGAATCATTTGCAAAACAGAAAGGAAATCAAAATAACATCTACTTACTGAATGCAAATTAGAAAGAAAAGAAGAAATTACATCTACCTAGACACCTCCCCGGCAACGACACCAAAAAGTGATGAGCCTCAGTATTGAAGCAAGGATGCGAGAACCCCTAGGGCTACCAACTTTACTTTATCAACCCAAGGTTTCGTACAAACTTGGAGGTGACAATGCTATATACATAGTAGATGCATCATTCTACTCATGCCACTTCTCGACTGGGGTGTTAGACCATTAGGGTTACAGACCAGTCCTCTATTGACTAAAAGGATTCTGACCACTGACAATGAATGTAAATTTAGTTCTAATGCGGGAAAGTAAATTATTGTCTATTTAGGAAATGAAAGCTACTAAATGGTAAATGCTATGAAATTCCATAAATCACCTAGCTATGGAATGAAACAAATCACTTTGGAGAAAGGAAACTATACTAAGATTGCAATTGATCATCTAACTATTAGGACTACTTAGAAATGGAAAGTTACCCTATCATCTCAAAATTCACACATGCATGCATTAACTATCTCATTTACATCTGCAAAGAAAAAGAGTCTTTAATTGCTAACTTCAAAAATATAAATGTCAATGTTATCTTATATTGCAAGAGGGAAAGGAATGGGATGTCTAGTATAGGTGGAACTCATGGGCATAGAATCCAAGCTGAGGGGTTAAGCTACTCCTATACTAGTCTATCCTATCATTTATGGTCAAAACAGGCTCCTACAAGTGACCTTGTAGCTGCTACAGGATGTCCTGAATTGCTAATGGAAGTTAGCTAAATGGTTTTTGCGGGAAAGAATAGTGAGATGAGGTGTTGAAGGGGTGTATGATAGTTGTATAAGGTATATGGAAAGTGCACATTTCCCAAGACTAAGCCCAACACTCCAAGGAGGTTGGATTTTCCTAAGGTGGTTGCTCACGGTGGCTAGAAAACAAAGGTTTGGACTATGGGTTGGCATGCCTAGGTAGAAGGTGGAGAAGACTTAGGTGACGCTGGTTGGATGAGTCCCTTCCTACAAATCAACAATCCCTGCAACAAAACTCGTTTCTCTTTTCATTTACGCATCATTACATTTCCAGATGGAAAAGATGAATTGAATTTGAGGAGGTTGATATATCTACTGTTAAGGACTAGATCTATTAGATAGATTGATTTTTAAGCTACATCAAACTTAAGAAAACAAGATAACAAATGCAGGTGCTTCCAAGAAATCATAAACAATGATCTAGCTAAGAATGAAACCTAATCTATGCAATGATCAAAAGACAACTTTATTTTTGGGGTTGTGAGAGTGGGATCCTCTAGTCATGATCCCATGAGGGAGATGATATAGGGGCCACTGTCACCAACTTTTCTGGTTTAATTTCTCCACTAAGATGCAACACTAATCTACCTATTCAAACTAATGGAAACAATTTTAAACAACAATTCAAATACTTGTTATGATAAAACATAAATAAACTTCAACAAATAACTACCATTCTAAGTTAAGAATGCAACTACAAAAAGAGGAACTTCTGCTGCTAGGGCGGGAACGTAACCCAAGAGCTTCATCCCTCTGAGTCAACTCAGTGTTGGATCAAGGTAGAATTTCTCATTATCATCAAAATGTCAAGTACAACATAAAAATAACAGTCACAATGTTTTAGCTCAAATGGCCTCTTGGCTACAACAAAAAAATTGAATCCTCATGAGTCCCTTGGCTCTCTTATTTATACAAAACTGGAGCTACCAACAAATCCCTAGAAAATAGGGATACTTGGCTCCCTAACTTGATCATTACTATTCCTTACCTATCACTATCTTGGTTGCCAATGGACTCAACTTTCTTGGCTGTTAGTAACACCAAGATGATGAGATAGGGTGGAGGAATCTTCGAATGATTTGATGAGTTAAGGAGGGAGATCAACTCCTAAAATCTCTCTTGCTTGCCTACTCCGGTTGCCACACTTAAGTCAACCCAAAACTTCTCCAATTCCTACGTTTAACACATATTACGCCACACGACATAATAACTCACCTTTACCCTTCTCACTAAGAAAAATATAACAAAATATGTGAATAAATGTGAGAAAATTCAATTTAATTAGGTGGAGAGTGACATTGTGACCCATATAGTTTTCCTATTTATGAACCTTGTCACCATGGTGGAAAATTCCAGTGACCTTCACATCAGATTTTTCATTCTCACTGCTAAAATTAAATTCAGATGGAAGCTACCATATGAAACATTTCATACCAATTTAGGTTTTATGAGTTTACAAGGTACCAAGCTCTCAATTTCGAAGATCATTTCAAATTTTCACTTGGTATTTTCCTTTTCTCGCAATTATGTTGGGTCTACACTTAGGTTTTCTCCCATCTAAAACATTAATTGGGGTTAGACCATTACATCCATCTCCCAGATTTGGTTGTCCCTTTGTGGATTGACCTCCCCTCTTCTGGTGTTCTTTTAATTTCTCATGGATCCTTTCACTCGTCTTCAAGTCTTTTTGAAAAAATCGTTGGGCTAAACTTCTTCTTTAACTGATTGAATCTTAGTCCCCTTCCCTTTCCTCTAGTTATTATGGAGTGCAATAGGAAAATTCTAGTGGGTTAAAACAACACTAGTGCATGCAACCTATGCCCACACGTACCTGAACACCAAGTTGAAACTAGTGATCTCCATTGGAAGATTCTCTAAGAGTCCAATATTATCATGTTCTTCACTGAGGAATTGCAAAAAATTCAAATCTAAGTTAATCGCCAAGAGGATGAGATTGGATCCTTACTTCATGAGATGGTTGAGCTTCAACTTCAAAGGAATAATGAGGATCAATGCAACATTTCAAGTAGCTCTCTTGGAGGACAATATGATAACATGTCAATTGATTTCCATTAATATATGTTCTCATTCTGCAAGATTGTATTTTTGTCTGCATAGTTTTGTCAAGGTTATAGTTAGTACTTATTTAATAAAAAATATTGCTAACTGAAAAAGAATTACCAGCTAAAAAGGTGTGAAAATCTCACTCCTTTGACCAATATTTTTCCAACCCTTCTCTTACAACTATTTTAATGAAATGAAAATCTTGATGTTGTTATGGAACCACAAACATGTGGGTGGAAATGCTCTCTCATTTAATTATTTGATCCATGATTATGATTATTCAAGTACAAATTTGTAGGAGAAGTTTAAGAATAATTTTCTGGATTTCTATGGGCAATGATGATGGGTAAATAACTTTTCTGACCACCGCCATGAAGAAAAAGAAAAAAAGAATAATATGAACGAGGAAAAAAACCATTACAATTCAACAAAATCATGGCCATATAAACAACATTAGTAGTGTAACATACCCAATCACCTATAATTGATACATAAGAGAATTTTTTTACCCATACAATTGTCTTAAGAATGCATATAGGAATTTTACCCTTGATCAATGTATTAATTAATGTGTAACTAACAACTTTAGTTTATTTAATCCATGACCCAATCAAATACGGTGATATATCAAGATGGGACACATATAACTAAGTTATTACACCAACATGGCATTTAAATTTATGTACATATTTCCATAGGGTTTTTCGTTATTAATGGTTTTGTCCTATGGTTGAATGAATATATATAGTGTGCTAGGACATTTTGTAAGTGCCGCTATCGTTACTGGCAAGGGCTAACCAGCCTGCCATAAGGCATTAAATGCCCTGATACATGCATGCTCTATAACAAAATAACGCACAACCTTTATTTTTAATTTATGTAGCCACGGAAAGCTGTGTTATTTTATTATAGAACATACATATACCAGGGCATTTAATGCCCTATGGCAAGCTACTTAGCCCTTGCCATCATTACTTACCATCACCATTAATTAACTATACACATATATTTAACTAGCAACCATTCTAGGCACATATTTCCATCCATATGCATGGGTTACCGTTCACATTGATATGTAATCTATGTTTAATGTTTTATAAATGACAACTGAATGTTGAGATAAGTGTACCCATACGCGCTGCTAGATTGCACCGCCTAATCAGATGGTGGGAAGGCTACCGAGGACAATTAGGGGAACTACCCAACCTCTATCAAACCCCGGTGCTCATTCTGTTTGATTGTCCATCGAAGGGTTTTGCATGCAACCTCCGGGCCAGGGTTTGATCGTTTCTGGTCTTTCTTGCTGCCTGCTTCTGTTCGTCAGCTGGTAACCTCCAAGAGTTCTTATTGGTGGTATCACTTTGCTTCGCTTCCATCACCGGTCTCTGCGAGGGTTTGGAACGGCGTAACCATGGCGTAAGTTTATGCTTCTTTACTTGTTGGTTCCAGTAACCAAGTTGAGCACGGCCAATTTCTTGCTTGTCTTACCATAATTTTCTTGTTATTAAAGTGCACCAACTTACCCTCAATGGCCCAGGGTTACTTTCATACTAATCTCAACGAATTTATGAAATTTTAGGTTTGTGTTCGACGCAGAGGCCCTAATGTTTTATTTAAATTTTAAACAAGATTACCAGTTGTTACCATCATGTACCATTATTTGGTATTCTGCCTACATTGAGTTTTACGCAGAACTGAGAATCTTTTATATTCCCTGTAGTAGTGTACATTAGATTTGTATTATTTAAAGTCCAGTATCTCACAACATATTATTAGTAACTGAGGTGTTACTATGGCGGAAGGTTTTATATATATATATATTCCTCTTATAAGGCTCAAATTCAGGCTGAGATAAATGAACTGGATCAACTAATGTTTTTTTATGTAATATATCTATAGTGGCCAAGCCGGACAATAACAGTCTGATGATTTTCATGGTCGATTCACATCTCTTTATACATATATTCGATTCAGTCTTTTCGCTAACAAATGCTTCACTTCAATTGCACGTTATAGACATGGATTCTATATGGAATTTTTCATGACATTCTACAATAAGAGCTCCACTAATATCTTGGTTTATCTGATTTGAAAGTCTCCCTACCCATATTTGAAATTTCTTGCTGATACTAAATTTTCCTTTTCTTTTTATACGGTTTTGCAACCAATGTCTTGATTTCAATTTTATTTCACTTAAGTTGTCGTATGTTTAGACTACTACCCATAGCATCATCAACTGCTGCAAACATTTACAATGTAAGCCAAATCTGTACTGGCTATAAATACTTGAAAATAACTGAATATTTACATTTTGTTCCTATGAATTATGTTCTTACTAATTATGTTATTTTGTCATAGCTGGCCTGGAAAATATTCTTAATATAACCTATTCCTATGAACCTCTCATTTATTCCAATTCATCTTCTAAAAACAATGTCAAGACCATTCTAGGCTACAATTAAGTAGTTTGCCCTAGAATTAACCCACTTTACCCATTTTTTTAAATAGAAGACTTACCATAAATTTTACATGAAAAAATCACAATAAATATTACTAACATACA
The DNA here is from genome assembly GCA_000404065.3 of Pinus taeda. Classification (NCBI taxonomy): domain Eukaryota; kingdom Viridiplantae; phylum Streptophyta; class Pinopsida; order Pinales; family Pinaceae; genus Pinus; species Pinus taeda. The sequence goes on from APFE031328898.1 coordinate 38,947, forward strand.
CAAGTCAGAAAGTAAAGTATCATAAATAGTAAGTCAATTTATCATAAATAGTAAGTCAATACTTATATTTATTTGTTGTCTCGTTCAACCACAAAATCACAGGGATAAGAGTGCTCCACCCAATAGAACAGAAAGGTAAACAAGTCCATTTCTCCCACCGAGCCAGTTTTATCTCCAGACAGTTATTTGATCAATTACTATAATAGGTCTAACCCTAGACATCCTCTAACCAACCAGGTTCAGTCTCGGAGCTAATCTAACCACACAGATCTTAGTTTGGATTCCACCGGCCTACCAGCTCAAGAATCCATTCTTGGTAGTATCCTGCCTACTTAACACAGATCTTAGTTTGGATTCCACCGGCCAACCAGCTCAAGAATCCATTCTTGGTAGTATCCTGCCTACTTACAACAACGTCTTGTTGCAGCTTCACAATCTTAAAACTTAATTCTCCTCACTTGAACCTCCTCCAACCATGTACCAAGTCTTCAAGGCTGCCTCAGGTTTTCTTCCCTCTCCCCTCTTGGCTTCCTTGTCCCAACTGAGATTATTTATCTTTAGGGAGAGGAATAACTGTTGTGTAACTGTCTTATAACTGACTGAAGATGAAACTATCTTTTAGCACTTTTCCATCATTTTATGGCTTTCCATGGCTTATATTATTTACAAAATAAAATCCAATAACATAAAATTATATTTTATGTTTTACCATTTACCTAGGCCTTCATCTGGCCCATAATTTACCCAGTCATTTGTGGTAAAATAAAACATTCACGAGTTTTACTAAGGGGTGTTACATATTCCCCCTCTTGAATGAAACATCATCCTCGGTGTTTATTAGCCTCTGAAATAGGCTCAAATATGTCTCGCACATGGAATATTCTTCTTCCAAGTAGCCTCTCCAAGTTGAATCACTTTTACTCCACTTCAAATTGCACATCACGATTTTTGTCTCATTCAGAATAGATAGCAGTTCGATCAAGAACTTATCATCCATTTCAACCTACATTCACCGTCATTGAGGCTATCATTAGTTTCCATCAATTGTCATTTAAGAAGCATGTATATATATATGTATAATATTTCAGACACTATCACATACATCACCAATTGTTCTTATGTATTTAGCAAAGTCATCAACATATTTCGCCATCCACCTGGTTAGCATCCTGCACTCAATAAGAGTTAGCAACATCATTATAGTTCATTAATAATAGCCTTAGACATTTTACCGTGCCAATGGTTGTGCCAATTTCCACGGACCTTGTCACGTAGGTCACATGGTTCTAGTATAAATTCCAGTTCATGGAAATGTAAATGATAATAATACCACAAAATCACAAAACCTATTTTTTATTATTAAATCTATATTATATAATATATAATATATATATATATATATTTATATATATATATATATGGATTATAGCTAGTATAGTATAGTAATATTACTATGTTCTTATGCCTCCATATATATATATATATATTTTTTAGGTTGTGGTTCACGGACACCCTGGTCAATGGGTGGGGCTATGTCCATGGAAAAATCCGGGCTGATCGACCGCGAAGAGAATCTTGCCCCGCGGCCCACTAGCAAGGCCTCACCCCAAGGGCTTCGGGGAGATTGGACTCTATGACCTCCCGATGGCGAGGCACTGATTTTGACAAACTGATCTAACCCTTGGGCTCTTATGCCTATATTACATGTACATTAAGCATACTTATGTGGAGTTTAGGGCAGTCTTATTTTCTTTCCATGTTCAAGGTGTCTATACTTCCACGTATTTGTCCAATAGGCCCTTCATGTCCATTTCAAATTGCTTACTATGTTTCTTTTGTCACAAACCAAACTCAACATTCTCTCAATTTTCACTCCGATTGTTGTATTGCATTACAGGCGATGGGTAAATCTTGCGCGCAATTTGCTTCCCTATGTAGCCATGAAATTTTTGCCTTTTACATTTGTATGTACATTAACTATTCCATACTCTTTCAATAGTGCATCATAATATTTTCTTTATATATCAGTGTTTGGCCTATTCTTCACTTCATTTCATCCACAGGTTTCTTTTAATGCATTCAACCTATACGGCCCCGCGGATTGTTAAAATACAAGAAGCAACCGTCGTCGCTCAACATGGGATTAATTATTCATTTCGTACTAAACATAATTATTATTATCATCATTATGTTATCCATCCCTTTTTTTATGGAGATTCCTTACTTAATCCCCATGATGGCTTGCAGTTAAAGATATGTTCTTTAGATACCATCATTATCCCAGAATTTTGCCACAAAATATTACCATGGTTCTAGGACAAATTGTTCCATGACAAGGGTTATTTTTTTTCTTTGTTTAGGTAGGTATGATTTTGTCCACATTATTTATTTGTCGACCCTTTCACGTAGAAGTTGTTAAAAGAAAAAATTTGTTCTTCCCCATACCACCAAGATGTAATAACACATCATAGTATTAATGGAGTCATCGTAATGACTTAAGATTACAAATTGGAATCATATGTCATGCTTTAATATCAATGAAAGAAGATTAGAAATGTACATTGTTAATTTTTGCAATAGTATTTTGTTAACCTGCCTCATTATAAATTCCTATGTCCCTTGTTTTGCAACTAGTAATTAGGTTGTCTGAAAAATTTAATATGCATTTGATATGGTAATTTGTAGGAAAAATTCATTCTAATTATTCACTTCACCAAATTCATTGTATCTATTACGATAATGTTTAGGATACTCATCTAAGTAACATTAACTCGTGGCCTCCTGCCCCTTCCAAGCCGTAAGGCTTCTATTAATGTACTACGAAGCCACCTTTTTTTATGAGGAATGGAATCAAACTAGTAAGAACCTGGTTAATCTATAATGTATACTTTTATCCTTTCGATTTAATAAAGTTTCCCGCCCTTCATGAGATTACCCATAGAATTAAGTGTATTTCAACTTATCTCAGATATTCTAAATAACATGGTGATTTCAATTAATCAAAATTCTATTATCATTTTGTTGTTGTTGTTGTTGTTTTTTTTTTTTTAAATAGACCACCTAGCAAATAATTATGGAATTTAGCATGGAAAGTTTGCAACTCACAAAGCCCTTGAGCCCTTTGCACACACAAGGGACAAAAATTTCAAAACTCCCTAGATTCCTTTCCCAAGTTTTAAGGCCATTATACACCCGCCTTAGGATTTTTTTTTTTTAATGTTTTGACTATGATCTTACTTACCTACATTTACTAATTTTTTCTATAGTACAATTATATGTTCCAGATATCAACATGACATTGACATGCTTCCACATCTACTAGGTGTAGGGAAATAACCCAAATGTAATTATCACGCCCCTTTTTAACTTAAATATTACAATTCTATTGTTTATTTTTAATATTTATGAGGCTGATTTATCTATTGTTTTTATCACCACTTATCTCCATTTTGTTGGTTCAGGTATTTTATGCAGCGAATTTGTTTGAATTCACAACTACTTGACTGCTATCTAGCGAATTTGTTTGAATTCACAATTTCTTGACTGCTACATCCTTTACGTTGATGCCAACTCTCTACTGGTGTAGCCATTCTTTCTATGGCTTTCTTTGTGACAAGGATTTTTATTTATTTCCAAAGTTCATTATTTCTTCTATTAATTTGGACCTTTTTTTATCAATTCTGAAATCTGTACCAACTATTTATTGTTACATTAGATTTATTCCCATCTAAAGTGTATTATGTCCCATTAAATCATATAACTTTCTTTATATACTACCAAGTTCTCAACTTCCTTTATTCCCCTAAAATATGAGTATATTCTTTCACTATTATTTGATTATAAGTCTCAAAATTCCTTTTTCAACTTACTTTACGTTCATGGTAATATTACTTTTCTTTTTTTTTTGTCACGGTCAGAAAATTTATTTTATTGCCAAGTATCCATAAGATTCTTGGTCAACATTCCATGCAAGAAGGTAGTTTATATCAACCACGTAATTACTTTCCAAGTGTATTTGGTATACTTAATTAAGTCTCACTTGACACCAATCCTTTACCCATTCTGATACTTATATTTTTCTTTTAATCTCTATTATTATTTTTATAAACTATGGAATGCATATTTATTTTTTTGTAATTAAGAGAAAACCTTGCAATTAGAACAAACAATAATCATATAGATAACCTTCACTTTTTAGGGGGATTTGTATACCACACCCCGCCATCTATTTGAACATACCATCTAATATTTATGTTGGCATTATGACACAGGTTTGGCGCTATGACGCAGGTGTTGTCCTTGATGGCAACTCACTAGATGATAGATCACAGTTCAGGCTCTCAGAATGAAGGAAAAATAGATATATGCAGGTCCCCCTTGACCAAGTCGCGTATACACGCGGATTCATAGACGAAAAGGTGCGTATGTGTATACATACACTTTCATGCACAAAAAGGCGCGTATAGTTTGAAAAACTTGGGTTTTGGTCCTTGGTATTTGGACCTATGGTTTTGGACCATGGTATCTCGTTTGAAGTGTTGACCCAAGTATTTGGACCCAGGTATTGGTTCTAAGTGGTTTTGGACCATGGTATTGAGTAAGGCCTAAGACTATAAAAGGGGAAGGAGATCATTAGGCAAAGTGACTCAAGGATTAAATATCTTATGAAGAGCAAGATCTAGAATACTGGTCATTGGGTTATGGTGCATAGCTGGATCTGAATCAAGGAGGAACCTGAGCGCTAGAAGAAGGATACGTTCTATTAATGGGTCAAGATCTTAAGGCTTGAAGAGAAGTATCTTTGTGTGATTTTGATATGTTATATTTGGCGCATGACTTGATCTATAAATCTAATGATCTGGGTATAACTGATGTCTGAATAGTTAAAAAGGGTAAATTATCTTTTACAGATCTGTACGCAAGATCAACATAGCAAAGGTGCATATATACGCCGGTTCGGTAATTCAAAACTACGTATACGCAAGTTTGCCTTAATACAACAACGTATGTATGCATGTTCTACATATTGAAGTAGCGTACGTCTCATACAATATGTTTTAGCTACTTTTGTTTATTGCTGTAGTGTTTTGGGTTCAGGATTGGTTTCTGGTTACTGTTACTGTATTCTGGTTACAACATTCAGAGAAGTGATTGTTTGATTCAGTTTTTGGTTGGCGCAAAGGAGATTGGTTGTTGCATATATATTTGATGTTTGATTGATGTTATTGATGGATCCAATCTGAAAATTTATGAAACGTGGTCCCTCGAAGAAAATAGAAGGTTGTAGCTTTATGTAGGTCAACACCTACGTACTAGTACATCAGCTAGTACAAGAACTAAGGGGGTTGTAGCTCCCTTCCAGGAGAAGCTGGAAAACAAGAGAAGGTTGTAGCCTTCTGCATGTAGAAATTTTGAATAATATAACATTTATTCACAGAGATTATCCTGATTATACACTATTTGCGGAATGGATGCATAATACATAACCTCCTCTACTATTGATCATCAATTTTGCGGAATTAAGAAACAATCGCATGCGCTCATTGAAACATCAATCACACATATCAACACACTATGTAATGGGGAAAACATACAGCTGAAAACCCCCAACTATCTCTATATTACAATGATAGAGAATATGTAACAATACATAGTACAATACTTCTCACAAGTACTCAGTACTATCTCCACTTGTTACACACAAACTAGCTCAGATCTAAACAAGTCACGGGTTCAAATCTCCTCCACTGTTTGCCTGCTTCCACTACGCAATCCAAGTTGAGAATAGATCCAATCCAAATTCGAATTCCCTTGGCCTGTACTACGCAATCCTCATTGGAAATCTCAATTAATGATTGTGTAAATCTCATGCACAGCTATAGTCACAACTGATAGTAGTCTCACCCTTTCACCCACCTCTAACACTTGTCTCCACTGAACTGTCCATGCACTGACTTAACTGATGTATTATTTAGTTGATTTATGAGTTAATAATTAGTGAATTAATTAATAATTAATTCACACCACTCATCACTAGTGTATTTGTCAGTTAGACTAAATACAACTAGTTCAACTAAGTCAAACTGAACACAACTCCGTCAACTTCTCAATCAACTCCACCAAACTCAATCACTTGAGTTCTAACTGAAGTCCATCATGCAATAGCTCAACTAACCCATAGGAAAAGCGCATTTTCTTCTGGCAGTTGCATGTGCCACATCCATAGCTTGAACTGAAGTGCTGCAAGAGGATAAGATAATGTTTATAGTCCAAATATTATTAAGAGCTAATAATATTCAACTATTCTATTTTTTGATTGGCAGTCTAAAAATAGACTCCGCCCATATGTCTAAAAATAGAGGTCCATCTATTTTTACCAACATTACCAATCATCCATAAATAGCATCCTGAAACTCATAGACCATGATCCATATGTCTAAAAATAGTCTTTGCACCAAAAATAGCCTGCGGACCCACTTAATGAAGGCAACTTTTTTTCACTAAGCTCCATCATCTTGTTGCATTTTCAACACTGCAGGTAGAAGCATGCATACTGGTATAAGACTGCACCAGTACAGAAATATTGTAAAAAGAAGTTTCTTATTAAAAGAAGATAGAGACGAATTGCAGCAGGTGGTTTTCACCCACATTGGGTTACGACCTTATATCTTGTGTTCATGTGTGTGATTGCCTGCACTATTTACTGCACTTGATTACTGTTTTATGGTTTTGATACACAGATTAAGATCATCTAACTAAATTAGAAGTCTGCAAGATATACATGATTTTCTCTAAACACAGTTGCATATATACGCAAGTTTAATTAACAGAAGTAGCGTATATCAATTTGTTTATGGAAATGAAAAATTGTTAAATTGCTAATAATGATTCACCTCCCGCTCTCAGTATTATTTCCAACAATTGGTATCAGAGCAGGTCCTTCAGAAGAAGCTTGATCGCTTGAAGGAAGATCTATCATCATGAACAACTACAAAAAAGAGGCATCCATCAGGCCACCAATCTTTGATGGGAGCAACTTCGTCTATTGGAAGGTAAGAACCACAACCTATCTTCAATCTCTTGGTACAAAAGCTTGGGATATCGTGGAAAGAGGATACACATTTCCATAAGCAATTCCTACAGATATGGCTGGTAAAAAGAAATATGAAACAAATGCAAAGGCTGTCAATACTCTATTGGGGACTCTATCTCAATCAGAATTCGTCAAGGTTATGCAGCTCAAAACCGCAAAAGAAATATGGGACAAGATCATTCTAAGTTATGAAGGAGACAATCAGGTAAAGCGTGCAAAACTACAATCTCTTAGAATTTAATATGAAACTCTCAGAATGAAAAATGATGAAAGTGTGGCTAATTATTTCTTACGTATAGATGAGATTGTTAATCACATGAAAAACTTGGGTGAAGAGATAAAAGAAGTTACTTTAGTTGAAAAGGTTCTAAGATCTTTGT
>APFE031328898.1:70969-89710 GCA_000404065.3 Pinus taeda
ACAACCATCAATCGAGGATACAGTAGAAATAACTCATTCCTCTAGAAATTGATGCAATTAAAATCAAACTGGAACAAGACAATCAATCTGGGAACGAGGAAGCAATAACCAATATTCTCTACAGTTGACAGTCCTGCTTTGAAGCAATTAAAAGGAAATCGAAATTGAACTGAAGCTGCTATTGAAAGTAAACTAGGAAAACTCTTTAAAAGCCAACTATTGCAATTAATCAACAGAAATAAACAACAAAGCTTCATCTAACAAAAATGATTTATTAATGGAAAGGAATAGCAATGCTAAAATACTAGAATTAAACAACAATCTTAAATGGAACCGAATAACAAGACTAAGTAATTAGAAAGACACAACACCTATAAATGTAATTGAATCAAAAACTTTAATCCAGCAGCATGAATATTAATCGCAGTTATTGAAGCAATTGCAATCGCAGTTATATTTGAATAGTAACTTAATTGAACAATCATTGCAATTATAAATGAGCAGTAATTAAATGGACCATAGTTCTTAATTAGACAACGCAGTATTAGATAAAAATTATCAGCAGTACATTTCAAGTTATAATTAATAATTCTATCACTCACGCAATCCAATTATGATTTCAATACAACAAAGCAATTCTGCGAAATGTTCATAAGCAAAAGATTGCTGAACAAAACAATTTAAAGAAATAAAAAGGAAATCAAACCATCACATGGCAGCAATTGCAAAGATATGATACATAGCAGCAGCGTAATCCACCAGTGGCTGGGCCCTTAGCTGCCGGCGGACGCTGCTGGGCTACTTCAGATGAGAAGAATGAGCAGCAACTCCCAAATCATATATTAATCATCAAATTGTGATATCATTACAACAGCAAAAGCTTGAGAATTACAACATGCAACAATCCCTTCTTCTTCCTATCCTATCATGAATAATCCATCATCATTCTTGAATCTCTAAGTCTGAATCCTCAATTCTCCATCTCTAAATTCATCATCTCTCTCTAAATTAATCGTCCCCAAGGTCATCCCCCTCTCTGATCTCTGTTCTGATTTAAATACAAAGAGAGCAGAGAGTGGTTACAACTGTGATAATTGAAATATGATCATTATTACAAAATTGGATTATTTCCAACCAATTGATCAACAAGAAGATATATTTTCATTCATCTCTCAACAAGAGCAAGATGAATTTGGCTTTGCAGCTGAGATTTGGAGGACGACCGCAATAGCAAATCTTAGAAAATCGTGCTCAAATAACCCTGTGTTTCTCAGTACAAGCTGAATTTGGGCAAACCGTTCTTTAATAAATTTAATTGGGTCCGTTCTGGACAAAACCCATGTTCCAGATTTTCCAGATTCGTCTTCATTTGCTCAGAATCTCAACTGCAAAACTGTCAATCCTTATTCCAACGAATTTCTGAGTTGGCACTTTTAATGATCAAATTTTCAATCTGGAAATTACCTTGAACGCTAAAAATGATGAATAATGTTATAACCAATTTATTAAAACTATCATTGATTAAATAATTCATAATCATCAATTTATTAGAAATAAAGGAAGATAAATAATATTCATCCATAAGAGCATAAATAATTTATAAAATGGATTTAAATGATAAATTATAACAAATGATATAATAGAGAAGAGTAAAAATGGATGAAATAAGTGTTACAAAGTGGTCGTATTCACGGCCCAACACACCCCCCAACAAACCCGGGAATATATTTGCATGTCTCTCTCATGCTCTACACAAAAAACTGAATATGTTGCATGTCCTCATGCAACCCAAAGACAAAACCCATGTGTTAATCAAGCAATAAAATTTGTTCATCTCAGCTCATAAAATGGATAAAACAAATGAATTCTTCCTCAATTAATGAATATTCAATTTTAGCAATTTGGATGAAGGCATAACAACTAAGTTGCAGCAAAATATGATATAAATAACAGCAACCTTCATTAACTATTTTCCCAAAAATTACAAACCAGATTTTGTTGAAATGTTGCAAGTATATTTGTAATATATGAATGCCTCTATGATCCAAAAATCATATCGTTTTGATGCATGGATCATGAGATATAAACAAAATGGCTGTAGGTGAGAGTGCATGATTTTCGAAATTTTATGAACCAATTTAACTTGAAATGATCTGGGTTTGTGTATTTTAATGATACATCTGTGTTATCTAGAAATCACAAGAAGTGAGTTCATAGTCTTAAAAATATTAGGGAAATCAATTTCTGCACTGAAATTGTATGCCTTAAATGAGAAAGAAAGCAAAAACAAACATCCATCATGCGTAGCAATTCCTCCCCCTCTCTGAAAAATTAGCATGGCCTCATGCGATGCTAGAAAACAAAATGAGGTGGTTGCTACCATATGTTGAATTATATGCTTGGTGTAAAACAATCATGGAAGAAGGGAGGTGTTGAGAATGAATAAGAATAGTAATGGATGATAAATAATAGGAATGACATGGTCATAAGAAAGAAATGAATGAAAGCAATATTCCTCCAAAACTGAAAGAGGATATGCCGCTGAAAAATATGGGAAGTGGTAAAGATGTGGAATGAAGGATGATAAATAACGCTCAAAATGGATTTTCATTAAATTCTCCTAAATTCGTAATAAATCAGAAAATTATGCTATTTTACTTCAAGTTTTACCTCCAAAAAGAAAAATGTGGAATGACATATATGTACTAGCATTTGTTGAAGACGATGTAGGCAGAGTTGGTGCTGAAAGTGATGCAAAAGGTGGAATCCACAGTGGATAGGTTAATGGAAAAAATGAGGTAGCTAATAACAGAAAAGATCCACGCCATGGACATAATGCCGCAAGAGGGGAACTTGTCACCAAAGGATCAAAAGATTGTCCAAATCCTCAAGCTCAAAGCCCGGACCAATCCCACAGGCAGGAACCAGACCACACAAGCGATGAAGCAGGACAAAAGGGGAACACCTCCATTTACAGCATTCAAACTAAACATCGATGGCACGTCAAAGCAAAACCCGGGAAAAGTCGGATATGGAGGAGCAATCAAGGACCACACGAGGAACATCCAGCTTATCTACCATGGAAATCTGGGAAACAACACCAACAACATTGCAGAACTGATTTCTCTCATCAAAGGCATCACCCTGGCTGACCACTACAAATTTCTACCCCTGATAGTGGAAGGAGACTCAGAGATAGTCATCAAGATGATGAGGAAACTTCAAAACGGCACAAAAGTAGACAAGATCACTCCCAGTTGGAGGCTCTCGGCAATCCTGAAGGATTTGCAAGCCCATCTCAGCAACATTCAAGGCATTACCTTTCAAGCAGTTAGAAGAACTGCGAATAAGCTGGTCGATACCATAGCCAATGCCGGTGTTTAGTCCAATAATGAAGACTATTACACCCTCTGGCAAGACCTAGAGGAGGGGGAACTCAGAGAGAAATGCCACACCATAAACAAGGCAGACCAACAAGCTTAGCAAATGCCAGGCTCATTGGATTCTTCCATATATGCATCTACTGACAATTATACAAGCCGCGAGCGACCCACTCGGCAAAAAAAAAGAAAAAAGAAAGAGAGAGTGAGAAGAGAGACTAGACCAGCTCAGTTGTGCAAAGGCAAACATAGGGAGGTCCCATCGACTCCCACTCTGCATCATGTATTATAATGTATTTTATTAATATAAAGTCTTGCTGAACCTTACAAAAAAAAAGGATATGTGCTTGGCAACCTTCCCTCAATTCTTTCATCCATAATTATTCAATTACAAATTAATTTCATTATGCATTTTCCACTTCATATATATATATATATATTTAACCTAGAAATATGTGGCACGTGCAGCTAATTTTTTAATTAATTATGTTGTGAACGTGTGAATTGAAAAAATTTTTTATAATTTTATTTTTGAAAGCCAAATTATATTTTTAATTTATAAATTCATTATTTTCAAAAATTTTTGTTGAGAATTATTATTGGATTTAATCTAAATTATTAAATACATATTTAATTTAAAAATAAAATAAATTAATAAAAGCTTTCCGCATGCCATGTATAATACTTGTTCCGACAAGTTTGTATCATCCAAAGTCCAAAAGTGCCAACACTGTGCACTTACAAATAGACTAATTCACTTGTGGAATTTCACTTAGTTTCTCAAGTGTTAAGACTTCAACATGGAGGACATGGTCAATTAATTTTTAGTTTTTGTTTTCATAATATTTCTAGACAAATTGGATGGACTCTTATTTTGATAGGTTTAATGAGAATTCAACCCAGGTTTTATATTATAGAGGACCAAAGACTAGGTTGAGGATTTAATCGATTAGGCTACTCATTAGTACTAGAGGAGAAAGTTAGTTGCTGCACTCAAAGATAGAATTTGATAAGTAAATTGTCCAAGTAATTTCTTTGTCAAGTATACCTAAAAAATTTCTATGGACTTCAACATTTTTTGTAAAAGTATCAAAATAAATACAATATTTATGAAGCCATCAAATTTATCAAGTATTTCAGATTTAAATTTCCTTCCATAATTGCACCCAATCATGGCACCTGATTATGTCAGGCTACTTAGATTATGCAACATAGATACCAAACGAGAAAATGACCTAATATCCATTTTTTCGAGGTAGCAAAAAATCACTTGATTTTGAAAAATGGTGATTCAGAATACACCTTTTTTTTTGGAGCATATTTTTGCCACTTTAATTTTTTTTATGTAACAAGTATGAACAATTTTTTTAAATGTGAGTGATTTTCATGCTGATTTTGAAAAGTGTTGATGCAACATCAACACATTTTTTAGAGGGTTTATTTTGGACACTTTAAATTTTTTAATGTATAAAGTATGAACATTTTTTTGTTAATGATTTTCATCTTGATTTTGAAAAGTGCTGATAGCCTCAACACTTTTTGTTTAAAGGGCTTAGTTTTTACACTTTAAATTTTCTAATGAATTGAGTGTGGATAATTTTTTTAAATGTTGGTGATTTTCATGTTAAAAAAAAAACGGACAACAAAAAAAAAATAAAATTCAAATAAAAAATTATCATTATAAAAAAACAAAAAAACCTATAAAAAATATTAAAAAAAACCAAAATTAAACTCGTAAAATAAAAAGTTGAATAAATAATTTAAAAAATGAAATTTAAAATAATATATATAATTTAAAGAAAGCAAATTAAACAAAAAAAAAATCTAAACCATTTTTTTAAGTTTAAAGAAAGGAAAACAAAAAAAAAACATAAAAACTTGATTAGAAAAAAATTAAAAAAATTTACCAAAAAATTAAAAATAAATCAATTTTTAAAATAAAAAATTAAAAATATTTAAATATTAAAAAATTTAAATAAAAAAATAAAATAAAAATAAAATTAAAATTTAAGAGGTAATTTTTTTAAAATTAAAATTATAAAAATAAAGAATAATATAAAATAAAATTAAAAGAAAAAAAGGAAAAAATTCAAAACAATTTAAAAAAAACAAAAAAAATCAAAACATATTTAAAAAAATTCAAAAAATTTAAAATTATTTAAAAAAAAAAAAAAACAATTTAATTAAAAAAAACCCTCAGCTCCTCCTCTCCTGCCCACGCCATCCCCTCCCTCACCCCCTTCCCCTCACCACCCTCGACCCTCCCCTCTCCCCTTCCCCTCCCGATCCCTGCCCCTCCCCACGCGGGGCCCCCAACGAGCGACCAAGACGCTGAGCTTTATTAAAGCCCCAATCACCCATTATATATTCTAGCAGATCTAGGAGATTACTAAAGCATTCACCATAGTTATTGTAGAATTTATTTTCTCTGTTATTGTCCAAATGTATTATGAGATGGATTCTTTTACATGTCTTAAATGATTGAGGTTAGCATATAGTTCTTATGAGATAAGAGATAAGTTAAATTGCTAGACTGAATTCCTAATGCGCAATATGTTCAATCAATTTTATGTGTTTGCAACATGGGATAATGAATTCAAATGAATAAAACAATGAGGGAGAGCATGCTTTCATTTTCTTTCCAATCCTCCACCCATGATCCTTTGGGGTGATGCCTATTATCACTTTTGGGACTATTTTAACTATAGTGAGGTACCCCATGCTAGCTATTCAAGTCAGTTACCCTATTCATGTGGGACCGTAATTATTGGACAAGTAATTTCGCTCTTTCATATTGACCAACATTATGTTTCTATCTGTCCAATTTCCTGCCCTTACTTCCTTTACCATCCTACTTTCTTTACCCATTGTCTTTTCTTCCCTATGTTGTCTCGCTCTTCCTGTATCTTTATTGTTCTTTCTCTATTGCCTAAAGAGTTAAATGTGATTTCTTAGGCCTTTGGTTGTAATATTTTTTATTATTATATTTTGTTGAGATGTATTTAAATTTGTAATATTATTTTATTAATTTTGTCTATCAATCATTAAGGATTATCCCTGTTACCACAAGTGTCACCTTGAAACATAAAGTAGAGAGGTTTTTTGCCTATATAGAATTCCCTGGCATTGCTATCCAGTAAAAAATGTCTTGACAAACAATACTACTACTTCATAAAGCAATGCTTGAATTTAAAATGGATAAGGAATTCTCAATATAAAATTACAATGATAGATGTAATTTAAATAAAATAATAAGTAACTAACTTTAAAAATAAGAATTTTGACGTTTTGGAAAGACAAAAAATTAAATATTTTTGAAAGACAAAAGCATGCAATCTTTCATTGTTGTTTCGTAATGACCCTTTTGTTGAATGGTTGTAAGAGTCAAAATGGGACTTTGAAAAGCATGATGATATGGCTCTAAATTTTGTTCCAATTGAGCCATATTAGTTATATCAATCTTGTTTTCAAAGACGAAAGAATGTGTTCACTTTTCATTTCAAAGTGTTATTTTTTTTGAATGGTTAGAAGAGCATAAAATAAATGACTTTGACAAGCATGTTGATATATATCCTAAATCTCGTTGGGATCAATCAATATGGGGGATATTGCTAGGTTGTTAGCTTATTAGTACTTTATTAACAAGTTAGCTTAGTCTTTATCAAGATATTTCACATATTTGTTGATTCTATCAAACTATGATCAACCATCATTTTCTATTTTACTCTTATAACTATATAAATGTTTTTTTTTCTAAATAAGACTACTCTATTCACATTAAAGGTGTACAATTACATCATGACCGAAGTCTAAGGCAACTGCCTAGAAGGAGAGGCAGATAGAAATAGAAGATTGTCCAAGGAAGAGAATTTGGACGAGACCCTGTTATGCAATCCCACACAGGGGAACCAATGTTAACCTTCTTGACCTTACTGATCTTACAAACATTCCAAAAAACTTGCATTTTGAACCCTAGTTTATCGGCATTAACAAAAATTATCAGCTGTAACAAAAAAAAGCCCTCTATAATGGGCCGCATAACCTGAGACAAAGCTGTAGAGAATGAACTAGGCATTTGGAGGCTCCTCCATGATTCTGCACCAGCCAATGTCAGACGGATCCTGAGCACGACCAACATCGTTCACAGACAGACCTGGGGCGGCTGGCTCTTTTACCATGTCAATAACATTGCTCACAAGAACCTCGGAGCTCGCGGAGAGCAAGGATTCGGCACAGGGACAGAGATGCCCACATGTCAATGATCATCTGTCGATTGGTTATTAACTTTGCTGTACAGGGCGGGCAGGTGGCGGCCCTTCTCACCCCACCCCAGTCCCATCGAATTTAAGGCCATCTCAATCACCTGCATCCAGGAGGGCAACGTCCTTTTGGACCAGAAGTTTGCATTCCTGTTCTTGATCATGATTCAGAATTATGTCTAGAGTTCCTGTAATTAGAGTGTGCTCAGTTTCCACACCCAAATTGGCCAGAAGGTCAGCATCCTTTTTGCCTTCCCTCTTGACATGATTGAAGACGATGGCCCGATTGTTGTGAAGCGCTTGTTCTATGGCCTCCAATCTTGCTTCGAGTCTCCAACTATTAGCAATTTTCCTCGCATGAGTCCCATTTAGGATCTATTTGGCCATGTTGATAAGGATTAGGGAATCACCTTCAATTTCCAGCGGATGGAAGTTGTGTTACCAGGAAAGGAGGAGACCTTGCTAAAGACCCTCCAACTCAGCCGAGCTGTTGGTGTCCCATCCTATGTTTCCAAAGTAAATAAGGAGGGGCGAGCCTTCATGATTTCTGAATATTCCACCGAAACCTGCTTTTGTAGGGTTGCCCTTTGAAGCTCCATCAAAATTGAGCTTGAAAGTGTGCTTTGGAGGGGAGGTCCAAGAGTCCTTTTTTGTGTTGATGCTCTCTAAGGGGGCTTGATTATGAATTCCTTGTGGGAGTTGCATGTTCCAGTTTTCCCAAATGGACTTCTCATTTGCAAGAGTGGGAAAGTCATCCTGCATCCAGGTGCGAAGCGCCAATGTCTCTTTGAGATTCAGACAGAAATTGCTCCAGATGATCTCTAACGGAGTACTTTGATCTTTGAATATGCGCTTGTTCCTTTCTTTCCAAATGCACCAAAGGAGGAGCCCAGGAATCATTCTCCATAAATGGTTGAGAACTTCACTTTTGTAGGGGTTCTTTTGCCAATGGTGTATGGAGTTGGTTATATCATCATACACTCTGCATCTTCTTTGACATCGAAAGCTAGCCTTCTCCCACAGATGATTGGCTAGGGTGTAAGAATCCAGAAGGTGCTGGAGTGTTTCCTCTTGAGAGTCACAATTGACACAAATTGAGGGTCCATGATAGTTTCTTCGCCTGAGCTTGTTCCATGTGAGTATTTTCCGATGCCCAACCAGCCAGAGGAAGAGTGAGACTTTGGGCCAGGTGCCTGGTGACCAGATTCTACCCCAAATGGGATCAAGGGGCAAAGGATCTGTGCAAATAATTTTATAAGCCTCTATGGCGGAGAAGGTTCCTCTGGGCGAGTAACCCCATCGAAGAATGTCCCTGCCATCGGAGTATCTGATACATCAATTTTTGAGCTCCCTTTCCAAGTCCCTCATAGTTTGGTGATCCGCATTCCTGATTATCCTGTCACTTTGCATCCATTGTCTGTACCCTTGTTCTATCTCTTGAGTCCAATACTACCAGACCTCTTCCTGTTACTGCTCCTCCCCGGATTGGCCTGGAAGCTGGTTAAGAATGTCGTTGAGCTTTGGCAGTTGGTTCCAAGCATCCATCCAAAACCGAGCTGTTCTGCCATTTCTTACTTCCCAAAAACTGTGTTGCTGGATCAACAAGAAGTGTTGTTTGACAACATTCCATATAAGTGAACCTTTTTCATTGGGAGTGAATCTAATGAGCTCCTCTAGTGGCCTGTGATTGGCGTATTTGGCAGTCCAGATGGCTGCCCATGGCTTGTTGGGAGTGGAGAGCCATTGCAACCAGAATTTTGCACACATGATAGCATTGTTGTGACTGGGATCCCTCAGACCAATACCCCCTTTTTCTTTAGGCTTACAAGCTGTGGTCCATTTTACCAAGGCCCATTTGCAATTTGTGCCTATAGTCCCCCAAAGAAAGTTGCACTGTAGATCCTTTATTCTTTTAATTACCCATTTAGGCGCTGCAAGGATTGAGAATAGATAAAGCGGCATAGCCTGTAGCACAACTTTGATTAGCACCAAACGACTAGCTATATTCAGAGTTTTGTGCGTCCATAAATTGAGACGTGATTCAAGCTTCTCGAGGAGCATGCGCCAGGAGGCATGCTTGATGGCTGAATCAATAAGGGGGGCTCTAAGGTATTTATAAGGGAGTGAGTCTATGGAGAAAACAAAGATCCGAGCTATGGCATGCTAAGTGACAGGGGGAGTGTGGAAGAAAAAAAAAAAATCAATTTAGCCTTGTTGATGCTAGTTCCTGAAGCCTCAGAGAAGTCATTTAGCAAGGATTTGAATAGAGAGGCTTCATGAACTGACAGGTAACCAAAAAGCATGTTGTCATCAACAAACTGCTAATGAGTTATTGCCAGGGAGTTGTGAATGGATATACCTTTGAGCTGCTGGGAGAGGAGGGCTTGTTTGATGTGGCGGCCTAGGCCTTTCACCATTAGCACAAAAATGAATGGGGAGAGAGGGTCGCCTTGCCTAATTCCTCTAGAGGGACTGAAAGGACGGGATGGGATGTCATTTACGAGGATAGAGAAGAAAGTTGTGGATATAATACTCAGAATCCAGCGAACCCACATTAGAGAAAAACCAAAAGTTGTTAACATTTTTTGTATATATGTCCAACTTAGCTTATCAAAAGCTTTTGAGAGGTCAAGCTTGAGAATCATACCTGCTTGTTTGGAGTGCTTGAGGGAATGTATGATTTCATGCGTGAGGATGATACCGTCCAAGATCTGTCTTCCTTCCACATAGCCAGATTGTTCAGGCGAAATGAGCAGGGGAAATAGTAGCTTTAACCTGTTAGCTATGACTTTAGAGATCAATTTGTAAATTACATTGCATAGAGCGATTGGACAAAATTTATTTGGAGTATTGATGCTCTCTTCTTTAGGAATGAGTGGAATGAAAGTTGAATTGAGAGAGGGCAGAAGCCAATGAAGAGTGCATGATTCCTCCACCACTTGCCAGACCTCTTCTTTTATCAGCTCCCATAAGGAGTGGAAGAAAGTGGTAGTGAAGCCATCCGGGCCAGGGGCTTTGCCCTCCTTGAGCTGGTTCATTGCGGCATCCACCTCTTGTGGCAAGATTGGGCGTAGAAGGAGCTCGTTGTGTTCCTCTGTAATAATTTTCGGCACATTTTGAGTGATTTTTTCTATAGCAGGCTGTCTATCTATATGGGGCTCTTGATGAACTTTCCTGAAGTGTCTTAGAAACTCCTGCTCGATCTCATCATGCTTTTCCACTCTTTCCCCTCCTTGCTTATGAATGAAAGAGATAGTGTTGTGCATTCTTCTCTGAACTGTGGTTCGGTGGAAGAATTTAGTGTTCCTTTATCCTTCTTTCAGCCATCTAATCCTGTATTTCTGCTTCCATAATATTTCCTCTTGCTTTCTCCTCTCCTCCAGTTGATTGTGAATGCGATGTTCCTATTCCAAGGTCCCTTCATTGTGTCCCTCTGTGATTATTTGTTGCTGGAGTTCTTTCATTTCCTTGTTTAGGTCCTGTTGCACCTAAAAAATATTTCCAAAGGTCTCTTGATTTCAGCGCTTGATTTGGGATTTGAGATATTTGAATTTCTATTGAAACTGAAACATTTTAGATCCCTCTGGCGGAACGAAGTTGTTCCAAGTAGATCTGATGAAGTATTTGAATGCAGGGTGGGTGAGCCAAAACGCTTCGAAGCGAAATGGTCGCCTGGTGTCGTTGCTTGGTCTTTGCCACTGGAGGGAAATAGGCTAATGATCAAAGCCTGAATAAGGGAGAATTTCTGCCACTATGTCATCTCCCAAATGCACTGCATTGTCAAATATGAGGAATCTGTCTAGTTTGGATGCGATTTGTTGCTTCCCAGTCCTTCGATTACTCCAAGTGTGCGTTCCATTGTAGAATTGCAGGTCAATTAAAGAATTGTTTTCGATGAATTCTTTGAAGTGGTCATTTTTCTACTCCAGCTTAGCTCGACCTCCTTGCTTTTCCTCTAGCTTAGTGATCATGTTGAAGTCTCCTCCAATGATCCAAAGAGGATGGATTCTATTGATATTCAGTGCTTCTATAGTGTTTAGTAAAGCTATTTTGTTACCTGCTTCCTGTGGGAAGTAAACATTGGTAAGATGGCCATGGATGTTAGTGCCTATAATGTGAAAAGTGGTCTGAATAATGTGGTGTGATGCATGATAGTCTGAAAGTGTTATTGCTTGCGCATTCCAGGCAATAGCTAGCTCGCCTGAGGCTCCCGAAGCATCCACTGCTACTGAGTGACTGCCTGGCCATGCTCTAGAGAGAATGTTTTTGAGAGTGCTACTGTTACATTTTGTTTCTTGAAGAAAACAAATCTGTGGCTGCTCCTGCTTTATCATGTTTTTTATCAATCTCAGTTTCCCTGGGCTATTGAGCCCTCTTAAATTCCATGAAGTAAGCTTCATGATTCACTACTAGTGGTGGGCTTGTAGTACTTTGTCAACTTAGCATACCTGCCTGAGTTAACCAAGATTTTCCCTATTGCAATTTTTTGTTGGAGGTATGTTCTTCTCCCTCGCTTTTTGGAGTCTTTTGGGAGGAGGCCCCCATCCCAATGACTGCCCGGCTGAATGCCTAACTGTTGTTGCTAGTAAGCCCTGGAAATGATAAATTCTAGTGTGCTGAGCTGATGCTCTGGAATCTTGTCATAGTCCTTCTTTTTGTAGGCTAGTTCGAGCTCAAGAATGTCAAGTCCTCCCAAATCAATACTCTCCGGTTCTTCGTCCATCTCTTGTGGCTGGCTATTTTCTTCTGAAGTGATTGCTAGGCTCAAGGATTGGTTGGGAGAGCCGTCAACATCCATGTCATTTACTTTCCAATCCGAGTCCTTCCTAGCCTCCTCAGGGGTTCCATTAACAGCTTTAGGGGGATGAGCAGTGGGAGAGGAACCAGAAGGAGGAGGGATTGCGGATGATGTAGTAGGCATAGGGTTGGGCATCGAGTTCAGGGGTTGATCTTCTGAGGTTTTAGCAAGAATCTCAAAGTTGTTGCTTGTAGAAGGAAAGGAGGCAGCGTCCCGCTGGGGTTTTTTCCCAGAGGTGGAATTTTTGTGCGATCTTTTGTAGTTTGGTACTTTGGTGAAGCCATCTTGGTCAGGTTTGTCAGAGGGATCAAAGGTGTGGGATTTGGCATTTAATGGGCAGTCCCGAAAAATATGCCCATGAGCATGACACTTATGACAGCGAAAGGGTACATGTTCATAATCCAAGGGTTGAATCCATTCATGGTCATCATGGAAGAGACTTACCGAGTCCGGCAGGGCCTTGTCTAGGCGCATGAAGATGCAAATGTGGGCGTAGGATGTGTATCTGCGCAGCTTCGTCTCTTCCGCCGATTTTATATATTCCCCCAGCCCATTTCCAATGTCTTTGAGCAAATCTTCATCCCAGTATTCCTCTAAAAGCGAGTACATCCTGATTCACACCAGTGCCCAGTTGAGGTCCTCGTTATCCGGGTTGAATCTTGCTACCCATTCCCATAAATACAATCCTGTAGAATTGAAAAAATAGGGCCCCTCATCCATGACTCTATGCTTGTCTTCAATGCAAAAGAAGATCACAATGAATAACCCTTTCAGTCCTAGCTGCAGGGTGACATGACCCTTGGGTTTCCATTTGGCAGAGATCCATCTGCGCAAGGCTTTTTCTGTCGGCTAGAATCCAATAAATTTTCCAATGAGTGCATGGTCCGTCATATACTGGATTCGCCCATTGATTCTGTGACTGGGAAGTTCTATCTTGGGCCTTTCAGCTGCTATGGGTTTGCATGTCTTTGATGTGACCTTAGGCATTTCCTCTTGCTCTATTTTTCTTCCTGGTATCTCGCTACGCTTGTCTGTCTGACTGGTGGATGCGTTTGTCTTATCTTGCAGAGGGGACTCTCTATTTTCCGCCTCTTCTTGTTCCGGCCTTGAGGGTGAAGTCCGTGTTTGCGCTGGAGGCATACGTTTGGAGGCGAGGGAGGGCTTTGAGACCCCCCTGGGGGGAATCCATTTCCATCCTGGTTAAACCAATGGAGTGTTGTCATTCTTAGGTAGGCGGACGAACTGAGGAGGTAGAGAAAATGCGGTTTGCGCCATTGCAGAGGATCGCATAAACCCTAGTTGCAGAGCTCTCTCAAAGAACGAACCTTTTCTCTATTCCATAACTATATAAATGTTATAAACATAAAAGATGTTTGTTTATTGGGACAAATTTTCAAATCTATTTTTTTGGCTCTTGACATCTATTCCTTGCATCAATTGCTAACATGGCATGTTTCACTCTTAACATACATAACCTTCACTAGATTGAATTTACATCAATATAGCCCAATTCATGTATCACATGATCTAGTGTGATCTTAACTCTTCATAATACTTATAACATCCTACAACACATCCTCTTTCAACCCATCTTTCTACCTATTCCCAATCCAAACTATCACATATTCAGTTCATATTTACATATTAGTTTAACTATTTTACCACTTTGCTTTTCACAACTACCTCCCCTCAGCTTCCTCCCTACATTCACCCACTCCTTTACCTATGTGCTATGTCTTTCCTATTTTTCACCCCACCTTCGATAACCCTAAACCATCTACTTATAACCATTCCTCCCTACAACCCCCTACTCTACCTATTTGCTACATTTTCCTATTGTTCACCCCACTTGCCATAAACCCTAAACTCTCCACTTAGAGCTACCCTAGACCAGTTAACTTCCATCACTTTTACCCATGTCTCACATGGACTTCATACATATCTATTGCTATTGTCTAGAAACCAACACTATCCAACTCCCATATCATCCGACTTCAGCCACCACAACATACACATCATTGTCAACTGCCAGATTGACGAGAAAAGAGAGATCTTACCTCATATTCCACTACAATAGATCTCTAGGTCATTTTGGTTTTATGTTTCACTCCTCCATATCAATAATTCACTCTACTATAGACGATTAATCATTATACCTCATGATTAGTGGAAATTTTTGTTCATTTCATTGTGTTAGATGTCCTTATCCACACCTACTCTGGCACCAACTACGAATTTTTTTATTTGCAATTTATCTTCCCTTGATGTCTTTGGATGAGTGATATGAAAATGCTAATGTTTCTTCTAATGATCCAATAAAATCAAATTTAAAGTTACCAACTTCACTAAGCATCACAACTCATCAAGGAAGTGTGAATTATCATCTCTTAACTCAAGTCTTTCTATCATTTCCAACACATCTGCAAGCATCGTTCAATGTCGAGGTTACTTCTACTTTAGCTAAAATAAATCCATTATTGCTGGAAACTCACCCTAGTTTAGAGATAGGATGCTTATCATTAATAGAAATCACACATTACTGTGTGTGCTCAATGTGAACTTGTCAAATGATGTTCAACCTATGATGCAGTTGGTTTCTTACTCTTTTTTTGATCGACATCTTTAGGACTTAATAAATAAGTGGGCCAAAAATATTCATAATTTTTCAAGACCGCACAAAATGTCAAAATGGAGTGAGGTCATTTTCATTTGTATGGAATGTTCTCCCATTGGTCATAATGAATCCTAAACTACAAAGAACAATATATATTTATATGATTATGATGGTGATGATATTGATTAATGTCTACTAAGATTGAAAATGGCCCTATCGAACCTTTAGAAGTTAAGAGATTGTTTTGGATTTTTTAGAATTTGTTTCTATGCTTGAAAGAAATTCACAAGGCATAATTCCATGTTCCATGCTTACTATTAAACATCAAAATCAACATTACAATGTTAGATTGGCATTTGTAGGTATTGACCAAAATAAAACTTTCATAATCTAATGCTCATTGCTTCAAAGGAGAAAAATTAGGTTGTGCGACAAGGAACTATTTAAGAGTAGGAATCATATCGATGCAGTTTGTTCATAATGATTTGAGGGATATTGACTGTTTACTAGTTATTTTTATAGTCACTCTAGAGATATAGTAGGTGTAAAGTTGTGCCCATAGTTTGGAACACATGATGTATTTATATGATGATGATGATGACATCGATGATGATAGTGATTAATGCCTACTAATATTAAAAATGGCCCTATTCAACCTTAAGAAGTTAAGAGAATATTTTGATTTTTTTAGAATTTATTTCTATGCTTGAAAGACATTAAGATAAGAGAAGTGTTCAAAATCATTATATTCAAAAGGCATAATTCCATGTCCCATACATATGGGTAAACATCAACATCAACGTTAGAATGTTTGATTGGCATTTGTAGTGATCAACTAAAAAAATACTTTCACAATATAATGCCCATTGCTTCAAAGGAGTAAATATATGTTGTGCCACAAGGAATTGTTCAAGAGTATGCATCACATTAGCGTAATTTTTTCATGATGATTTGAGGGATATGATTGTGTACCTTACTAGTGATATTTGTAGTCACTCGAGAGCTACAATAGGTGTAAAATTGTGACCAAATTTTGGCACATGTGATTTCAGTCTATCCTAGCTCATGGTTTCTCTAGGTATGCAAAATAAATTAATTCAAGAGGGCCTCACTAGGAGCTTTAATGCATATATGAATGTTGACCCTTACATGCAAAGCTACAAGTCAACTCCCACTTAGTTATTGCATCATGTTGGTTATATCAAAACTCATTACCATTTCAATGGGGAGGGCATTTCATAACAATGAATTGATTTAGGAACATACTATCCCAATAGATGTCTTGGTTATTCCCAAGTGATAGTAGATAGAAGCAAGGAACTTCCTACATGAACACCCGTTGTAATGCCTTGGATGCTAAAGAAGTTGCTAGGAGGAAAGAGTTCCTTAAATGTTGGGTTGCCCTTGATTTGTCAATTAAAACTCAAATTAAAAATGTGCTTCTCCAAATACTCCCTTCAATCATCCCAAATGCAAGGTGTACATGTTTACAAGTTCTTTTAAAGACATATGATTGAAATCATCACTAAGAATAGCCAATACTTGGTGTTTCATTAGTGATTATACACAACCCTCTACTTGGTGTTTCAATAGTGATTATACACAACCCTCAAGTAGAACAACTAGTAACCTTAATGCTAACGACCTTAGAAAGTCTTAATTATGACAAATGTCATCATACATGCTTGCACATTATTAAGTGGAGTCTATTATCATAGTTTTCATACAATGCATGGATGTGCTAAATGGTAAAAAATGGGGTTTTCCCTTACAACAACAATGGTTATGTATATTTTTGTTAATTTTTCATAACCAATTTTTGCACCCAATAATGATAAAAATTACATTTTGTAACTTTAAAGAGATGATTATCCAATAAAATTTAGTTGGGAGACCAATTTTTGACGAGCCATACATGTTTACAAGTTTTTCTAAAGATATATGTTTGAAATCCCTCGCTAAGAATAACCAATACTTGTTGGTGTTATATTAGTGATTATGCACAACCCTCAAGTAGAACAACTAGTAGCCTTGATGCTAGCAACCTTAGAAACTCTTACATATAATTATGACAAATGTCACCATACGTGCTTGTACAATATCAAGTGGAGTCAATTGTCATAGTTGCCATAGAATGCATGAATGTCCCAGATGGTAAACATGAGTTTTTCCCTTACAACAACAACGATTATGTACACTTTTGTTAATTTTGCATAACCAATTTTTGCACTTGACAATGATAAAAATTGCATTTTGTACATTGTTGGTGATATAACATTTTCTCAAATATGCACATTCATTCATTCACCGGTCACCTCTGGGCATATGACAATGGACTCTCCTCAAGCATCTTAAAGGCTTAATTACTTGTAATCCATGGGATCAGTACCATAGATCACGAATACCATGTTTTTGAAACCATCCTTGTTGACTTAAAACTATGATTATTTTACCTAGTCAAGTTTATCCTAACATCTTTTCTCTAAAAAAAATAAAAAAAAAAATACTAATAGAACTTATTCCATAATGTTCCGACCTGATTCAATTCTCTTCATAATCAAGGAAAATTGTCTAGCAGAGACCAAAATGGTATAAAATAACCCTTCAAAAGGTAAAGAACAAATAATATTTGGAAGGCTCAATTCTAATTTTTGTTGTCATTTCCATGAGGAGAGAAAACATGTATAAGCTACTTAAGGATGGAAAGGCATATACAATAAATGCACACAAGGATGAAGACAAACTCTCCTACGGAATCGAGCACAATGATGAATTTCCTCTCCCAAGGTTGAAATCTAAGACAAAGTGCTCACCTATGGGTGCTAATTGAATGCAAATTTACTGAGGGTGCATCTTGGTAGGCTTATCTTGGTAGGCTTGCAGGGTGACCCAGTACAATCTTCATTTAAAATTCCATATTTCCCTGTACCTTCTACCATATTTACTTATTGTCATTAATAATTCATTTAACAATTAAAAATTACATTAAATTTATTAAATAATATAAAAATAAATATTTAAAAATCACTTTAAACATTTGACTTCTTTTTTTCTCTCAAATGTGGTTCAAAGACATGTGAAGATGGTTGACTGTTACATCTATGGAATATTTGCACTAGGAAGATCCACCAGAAGGGATCACTTTCTACCAGCTCAACCATGAAGCCTGAGTTTGAGTGCCAAGAGAATTGAACCCTTGCCCTGTCAATCACAAAGTTGTTGTAACAACAGGGACTTCACCAATTGAACTAACCCTCGACCTTCTATCAAGCACAACAATAAATTTCCTCTCCCCAAGTCGAAATCTAAGACAAGGTGCTCGCCACTCTATGCTAATTGAATGTAGGTTTAGGGAGGGCAAAACTTGGTAGGCCACTCAATGGCTTGGTATGACCTTCATTTAAACTTCTAAATTTTCTCGTACCTTCGACCATCCCCATTGCCATATAGAATTTGTGGAAATTAACTAACAAGCTCTTTGGGTGGTGGAACATAATGTTGGCTCATAAACTTTGCAAAACAAGTGCTAAGTACATCCCATTGGAATGTGGGCTAGTAGAATGATGATGAAATGCCTCTCCCTGGTGTCTTCTTGATTTAGATGTTATTATTAAAGGAATATGGAAATTTATACTAAACTTTAAAAAAATAATAATAAAATAAAATTATGTATTAAAACTTACTATTTTT
>APFE031328901.1:0-88010 GCA_000404065.3 Pinus taeda
AAGTTTGTTAAGAATTATGGGAGAATAGCAGCACCTCTAACAACATTACTAAAGAAATATGCATTTTCTTGGACTCCAGAAGCAACGAAGGCCTTTGAACATGTTAAAGAGGCATTGTGCCAAGCACCGGTCTTAGCTACGCCAGACTTCACAAAATCCTTTATTGTGGAATGTGATACCTTAGGAAATGGAATTGGTGTTGTTTTAATGCAAGAAGAAAGACCCATTGCTTTCGAAAGTCGTCAAATCAAATGAAAGTATTTACACAAAGCTATTTATGAGAAGAAAATGTTGGCAATACTACATGCACTTAAGAAATGGCGACCTTACCTAATGGGAAGATACTTCAAGGTAAAAACGGATCATGATAGTCTTAAATACTTTTTAGAACAAAGATTATCTTCAGAAGAACAACAAAAATGGGTCACAAAGATGTTGGGTTATGACTTTGAAATCATTTAAAAAAAAGGGAAGCAAAATGTTGTTGCAGATGCACTCTCAAGAAAGGATGAGGATGTGGAAGCACTGTTTTGTGCCATTTGTATTATCCAACCAGATTGGATAAACGAAGCAAGGGATGAATGGAAGAGTGACGAAGAAGTGTGGACACTCATCCAAAAGTTGCAGCAAGATCCCGGTACATCTAATACATTTAGATGGAAAAATTATTCGTTATGGTACAAAGATCGCTTATACCTTTGTAAGAATTCCCAACTCAAACAAAAGATTCTTTTGGAATTGCGCACCTTTCCCTTAGGAGGGCACTCAGGATCTTTAAAAACTTACCACAGGGTTAAGAAAGAGTTTTTTTGGGATGGCCTTAAATCTGATATTCCAAAGTTTGTGGCAGAATGTTTGGTTTGCCAACAAAATAAAGTTGAGACAATTAAGACCCCAGGTTTGTTACAACCTTTATCCATTCCAAGTTAACATTGGGAGGAGGTTTCAATGGATTTTATCATAGGTTTACCGAAGTCCGAAAGAAAGAGTGTCATCATGGTGGTAGTTGATAGACTTACCAAGTATGCACACTTTTGTGCATTATCTCATCCATTTAAAGCCAATACAGTTGCTACTGCATTTATGGAAACAATTCAAAAGTTACATGGAAACCCAAAGATTATTGTAAGCGAGAAAGATCCCATTTTCATTGGAAATTTTTGGACATAATTATTTTCTTGTCTGGGTACTCAGTTAGCTCATAGCTCATCTTATCATCCTCAATCTGATGGGCAAACTGAGATAGTAAACAAATGTTTGGAAGGATAGCTTCGTTGCTTTGTATCTGATAAACAAACACAATTGGTTGCCTCTGGATGAATGGTGGTATTCCATACTGCAACAAAAATGACCCCATTTATGGCACTTTATGGATATCATCCTCTGTCCATCACATCATTTCTTAAAGAAAATTCTAAGGTTCAAGCGGTGGAAGAACACATTGAGCATCAACAACAAGTTCTCAAACTCTTAAAGGATAACCTGACTTTGGTGCAGAATAGAATGAAACAACAGGCAGATCAACATCGTAGCGAAAGAAGTTTTGATGTAGGTGATTGGGTATTTCTACGACAACAACCATACAAACAAATGTCCCTCAAGCAAGATACGAAGGTTAATAAATTATCACCAAAGTATTATGGTCCATACAAGGTGTTACAAAAGATTGGTACTATGGCATACAAATTGGAGCTTCCTGCATCTTCCTGAGTACACCCAATTTTCCATGTTTCATTCTTAAAGAATGTTATAGGTGAGAAGATCCCAGTTCAAACAATATTGCCAGAACTTGACGAGGAAAGAAAAATCATATTGGAACCTGAAGCAGTCACGAAAACAAGAAATTGACAGCTACGAAATCGATCAATTTCAGAGTATCTCATTAAGTGGAAGAAGTTACCCACTGAAGATTCCACATGGGAGGATGAAATGAAGTGCCGGAAGTAGGAAGTGTCAAGGAACAAAGTGTAGAAAGGAGGAAGGACTTGACTTGTGCTTGGAGGATATTCTTGTCAAAGTTATAGGGTTTGACATTGATCAATAAGAAGCTTCAATAAGAGAAAGTTACTCAAGGGTTTTCCTCTCAAGAGAAGAGAGGTTTTGGCCATGGCAGAGAGCCAACATCTTGTGTTCTTGTTCTTATGTTTTTGGTAGCAGTTTGATAAAGTACATAGACATGCATTAATAAGAAGAAGAAGATTAAGCTTACAAGAAAATGAAGAAGACTCCACAAATTGTTATCAAGTCAGAGAAGAATCACAATACACCTAATTGCCCTAGATTCTTCAACATGGTATCAGAGCTAAGGTGACACATCAAGGAAAGGCATCTGCAAAGTTGAAGCATTAAGCCAAATCTACTCAAAGAAAAGAAGGTAGAAATAAATCAGAAAGTACATGAAGGATTTCTAATAGTTAGACTTAGAAATTCCAACATGGTATCGGAGTGTGGTTGCAGATCACAAGAGAACTGAGGGCATCAGCCGAGCAGAGCAGCAACAAAAATAGTTGTCCCGAGAGACAGAAGCTGTTCCTAGCGGAGAAGCAGCAAGGAAGGGGTGACGTAGTCTCTGCATCATCAAGTTTGAGCCAGGGGGAGGATCAACGCAGTGGCAGAAGGGAGAAGACCTGGCCTACGCCGTGCCCAGTCATCTTTCTCAGTCAGGAAGGATTGACGTCCATGGCCAGGAGGTGTGGATTTTGCTGGTGCCGGGATTGCGAAGAGCCTAGAAGCTCTAACCTTCAGTTTGCTGAGGCATAGGAGGCTGTGGGTAAGTTGCGGAGTGAAGCTAGTGGGGTACTGTGGTTAGAACAGTACCTAACGGGGCAAGACCAAGGAGGAGGGAGTTGCTGCCGAGGATTTCTAGCCAAGAAATCCGGATCAGTGGTGCGACTGTAATAGCGATCGGAGTGGGGGCATCTCGACATTGGCATAGGGGTTTCCAGGAGGGAAATCAAGGCTTAGAGGGAGTCACACCAGAACTTCCAGGAGGGAAGTAGAGGAGCAGCGGAATGGCAGTGAATGGGGTAAGAGACCAGGACAGACTGGACGGAGCCTCAAGCTTCGTAGTCTAGAAAGCCAAAATCTTGCTTGTTCTAGATAGGAATCGTCTCAAGGACTTCGCCTTGAAAATGATAGCGATCCCAGTTGACCTGGTTGAGAATGATAAGTACAAGGAGGCAATGGCGAGGGCCAAGAGCATCATCCTTCACAGGGTCAAGGACTATGTAGTACCACATATTTCCGAAAAGGACATGGCAAATGCGATGTGGGAGGCCCTGACGAAATTGTATCAGCATACTTACGTGCAGAGGAAGATGCTACTATAAAATCAGCTGCAGTCATATTAGATGCGGAAAGGAGAACAAATCAACATCTTCCTTGGTGAATTGAAGGAGATCCGGGATCAACTGACTTCCATAGGGGCCACGTCGGATCAGGAATTAATGGTGAGGACCGCATTGAACGCAGTCTCATTAGATTGGGAGGTATTTGTCCAGAGCATAATGGGCAGATCGACCCTTCCAGATTGGGAGGAACTGTGGGCAGCTCTTCGTCAGGAAGAGATCAGAATGCTAACCAAGGCAGGAAGCAGCGGCAAGGGGGTCAGAATCAAGGAGGAGGAAGAGGAGGATGCTGCCCTAGCATCTTGAGGGAAAGCAGGAGAAACGAAAGAAGAAGGACCTCTCCAAGGTCAAATGCTTCCACTGTGGGGAACTGGGTCATTATGCGAGCCAGTGTCTGAGGAAGATTAGCAAGGGAGAGGCTTCTGAGACCAAAGGCTGCACCAACATGGGCAGCGAAAGAAGTGGAGACAGATGATGACTATGCCATGAGTGCTCATGCACCTTGTGAGAGGAAGTGGGGAGACATAGAGCTATAGTCAGGCAGACTACAGGTGATGAGGGGTAGGATCCTCGAGGTACCTAACCTTTTGGATTATACCTTGCTACGGGAGCCCCGAAGAGGAGTAGCAGAACTGGCAGAGATGTTAGAGTTGGGAGATAAGTTACTTACTTCTCAGTGATTGAGTTGCAATGCAACAGTTAGCAGTGGCAGTGCTATGGGCAGCATGATGCAGCCTGATGAGAGGGATTACAGTGCAAATGCAACAGTGGCAGTGGCAAGGCCATGGGCAGCAACACGGATGCAGAGGGAGCTGCTGTACATATGCAACAATGGTAGTGGCAGTGGCAGGGCCACGGGTAGCAGTACATGATGCAGCAGGCCTAGCATCAACACAAGGACCAGTGTAACAGGAATTGCTGAGTACTTGCGAGTTAAAATCGGTTCGGCCTTCAAAAGAGCAGAGTCAAAACTCTGCGAGTCAAATCGCGTTGATCGAGTTTGACTAGTGGTTAACGCGAGTTCGACTCGCGAGTCTGCGATTGGGTTGATTTTGCATTTTTTCTTGAGTCCCATCGGTTTAGGATTGTCACTTTATCGGGTGTTCACTTCGCTGCCGCCAGTTTCTGATTTCATTGTTCATTTTGTTGCTGCAGAGAAGCTGCATTCCACGACGTTACAGTTCACTTTCTAGACAGACGGGCAGAGAAGTCACAGTTCACTTTGCTGACAGACGGGTTTTCTAGTTTCCACTGTGAACCGTGGGATAGCCCTAGTCTAGTAATCCTCCATCTTCGTGAGCAAACAACTTATCTAAAGCATGCACGCAACACCACATAGGTTCTAGGCGAAGGAGTGGGCTTCGAAATGGAAATTTCCTGAGCGGTCCAGGAAGTCGTGGAAAATCCTCCGTCAGCTTTATCTAGGTAACTTCTATTTCAAAGTGGGATATAGGTCTATAGGTTCTGTGGGTAGCTTCTTTGTTTTCATCCCTGTTGGGGTATCTACCCCTTCTTAGTCGAGTTACTAAGTAAAGTTGGCAACTTCCTACTAGTTTTTCCTCTATTAATAAGTTGGAAGTGCAATTGAGTTAGGGGTCTAAAGGACAAAGAGTCGAAGTGTGCTTCGGTAGGCAATGGAAGCGACAGGCTGAGACTGGTTCATAACTGGATGATGATTTATTGGGTGTATGATATTAGTGGCCTCTAGGGTGATTGGGTTTGTGCTAGGAGCCTCACCAAGCATTGGCGAAGTTGGGTACAATAAAAAGAAAACAGATTGTTAGGGGAAATAATCTCTGAGCTCCCTTTATTATGTAAAGTAGACAAAGGAAACAATTAAAATGCCTCATTGGTTTTTAATATAGTCAGAGAACCCTCTTATAACTAAGCAAAAATGGATTTCATTTAATTTTTTAGATTTCTAGCATATATTAAATTTTTGGATCATTTTTAAATTTTATTTTTTATTGTCTTTCACAGGAGCCACAAATTAAATAGAAGCCATGACTCCAAATCTTAACAGAAGCCACACATTAAAGACAAGTCCAAAACAACAACAATGCCGAGGGAGAAGGACTTTGCTTGGGCTTATTGTGACAAGACTCTCGGAGACCCCAAGCTCCTTTGTAAATTTTGCAAAGCGAAATGTAGTGGAGGCATTTATTGATTCAAGTTTCACCTTGCACAGATACCTGGCCATGATATAGGTCTTTGCAACAAGGTTGACGATAATGTCAAACACCAAGCAACCTTGGCCATTGATATGTTGCGTCAGCATGATGCCAAGAAAGCAAAGCAAAATAGTGAAATAGGAACTCTTGGAGTTGGCGGTTTTTCTTCCACTACCCCCTTGTCACCTCCCTCTGTTGAATCCTCAATGCCGTTCCCAAGTTTCCCACACATGCCTCCAAGTCCAAGTCAAACTCAAGGCCAAATGAGTCCTTCCTTTAACACTGGAGGTGGAAACATAAACACCTATTTTGCTCCCCGCACAAAACCCAGTTCCCAACCTACCTTGGATGCCACTGGTTGGAAAAAAAATATCCATAGTCAGGCAAGGAAGGCCATTGCTAACCTTTGGTAATATTCTGACATACCTTTTCCCTGTGCCAGAAGTCCTTATTGGCAAGCTATGATTGATGCAGTTGATGTTGTAGTTCTAGGGTTCAAAGCCCCTACATCAGAGAGCCTTAGGACAGATTTGTTGTTAGAGAGTGTTGAAGATGTCATGATTGTGCTAGCTGAGTTTTGTTCATCATGGGTAGAAACAGGGTGCACTATCATGAGTGATGGATGGATAGATCAGAGGAATAGAACTTTAATAAATTTCCTTGTATCTTGTCCCACAGGCACAATGTTTCTCAAATTAGTGGATGCTTCAGACAAGGTTAAGATTGCCCAACTTATCTGTGAAATGATGGAGGAAGTAGTTCAAGAAGTGGGAGAAGAACATGTTGTACAAATTGTCACCACTAATGCAGCGAATTATATGGCTGCTGGTGGAATTTTTGAGATTAGGCACCCCACTATTTTTTGGACCTCTTGTGCTGCCCATTGCATAGATTTAATGCTTGAGGACATTGGTAAGCTTCATTGGATACATGAGGTTGTGGAGAAGGCAAAATCCATAACCAAATACCTATACAACCACACTATTGCCCTAAACACGATGAGAAAATACACTGAAGGTAAGGAAATTGTTTGACCTACAGTGACTAGATTTGCAACAAATTTCATATCTTTGCAATCTGTGGTTGAACAAAAGATAAATCTGAAGAGGATGTTCTTGAGACCTGAGTGGATGGCATCTAAACATTCCAAGATCCTTGAAGGCGTTGAAATTGTTGCACTTGTGTTTAATGATGGTTTCTAGAAAGATGCTGAAGAGATTATTGCTGTGACGGAGTCCCTTGTTAGAGTTCTCAGGTACTTAAAGTCTTCTAACTTTTTCATTTTTTAAATTTCATTTCAAGCTTTTTTTTATTTACAATGTTTCATATTTCTTTAAATTTGAATGCTTGAACTTTCAGGATGGTTGATGGTGACAAACCTGCTATGGGTTACATTTATGAGGTGATGGATCTCGCAAACGAGGCCATCAAAAGAAGATATGGGGATGATGAGACAAAGTATATGCCTCTTTGGGACATTATAGATGCACATTGGGATAGGCAATTGCATTCCCCCTTACATGTTGCTGGGTACTTCTTAAACCCACAATATTTTTATGATAAGAGCAAATTTAATGAGGATGGGGAGGTTGGTAGAGGACTTATGAGGTCGTGTCTTTTCCCAACTACAAGATTATAGGGCGCCATCTAAATTGTTTGCCTATACCTGTGCTATAAGAGAAAGGTCTAAGATGTTGCCAGGTAGCCAGCTTGAAGGCTTCATCAATTCATTAAATTTGTTTAAACTTTATTTTGTATGTTAAATGTTTTATTAAATTTTCTTGTCTTTCTAAGTTTTTACTATTTAGTACTTCTACTCACAAACCCTTGCCACTTGCTAGGTCTTTGGTGGCAAAACTTTGGTTGTGATACGCCAGATTTGAAGAGATTTGCCATTCGAATCTTAAACCAAGCATGCAGTGCTTCAAGTTGTGAGCGCAACTGGAGCATGTTTGAGAAAATACATTCTAAGATGTGCAACCGATTGACAAAAAAACTAGGTGAGACCGATTGAAAAAATGATCTTGTATTTGTCCATTACAATCTACGACTTTGCAACAAACAAATACTAGGTGAGACTCGAGAGCTTGAATTTGAAGGCTTCATAATCTAGTTCGTACTTTTAAAGTTCAAAGTTCAAACTTCAAAGTGAAACTTTAATTCACATTTCAATGTCTCATGATAATGACAGGTTTGGATCATTCACCAATCGACCTTGAAGAGAGATTTACAAACTACAAATGGGGCAGACTGGGTCCAATTAGAGGAGGCTCTTCTTTTAAGCCTTCATGACTTGGAGAACTTTGAGAGTCAAGCAAGCGAAGGAGTTGGAAGAATCACTTCTAGTTCTCACTCTTAAGAGTTTTAGACTCTTAGTTACTGATTTTTTTTTCTTTGATTAGTATGTAATTTTTTGTAAACTTTTAGAAGCATATGTTTCTGGTTCTATGTAGTCACTAGTTAGGAGTCAAGACTCAGTACTTTGGATCATGTTTGGACTCATAACATATATGAGATACTTATTCATTCATTATATTATGGACATCTATTGATATTATGCTCAAGACTCAGTACTTTGGATCATGTTTGGATTCATAACATATATGAGATACTTATTCATTCATGATATTATGGACATCTATTGATATTATGCAATGTTTGGACATGCCTTTACTGAATATTAATGAAAAATGTTTTTTTAATTCAATATATGTGTATATTTTTATTTAATGAATTCACCGATTTTTTGCCGATTTTTTCCCGATCCGATTAAAACTCTTCGCTCTTTTGTCTCGCTGATTTATTGCCGATTCCGAGTCTGGTAACATTGACAAGGACCGATGCTGGATGATCAAGGTGATGCTCAGTGAGGAGTATTACTAGAGCACAGTCCTCGCTAAGAGGGAGTGTTGATTTGGGGTAGCATCGGATATGCTCTAGCCACAAAAATTGGTGGAGAGGCTAAAGCACATGAGATCTCCAATACCCAAAATTGGTTTGGTTTGATTCTAAACAGTTTGGGATATATTAAAATAATTAATATTTTTAATGGAGTCCCTAAGTTTAAACTTAGGGAAAATAAAATATTAATGTGAATTATTATAAAACTGTGTTAGAAGGGTCCAAAAGTCATGGATCAAGATAGAGTTAATCTTAGTCATTGATTAGGGACTTAATCTCGACTGTTGAATTGTCAACGAGAAAAGTATAAGAGGAGGCTTGAGGGTCACTTGGAGAACACACTGAGTTGATCAAGAATTCGATTTTCTGGGGCAGGGCTTGCTGAGGAAATCGAAGGAGTGATCAGAGTTGCAGCTGAGGGGCAGTGAATACAGAAGCAGAGAGGCAAAGAGGTACGGGGAGCATCAGCGCAGAAGCCGGGAGAGAGGGACGCCGAGCCAGCTAGATGCCACGTAGAGCCAGTCAAGGCCCACACAAAGGCAACCAGGAGTTGCGCAGTGCCAAAGAGAGCCATTGTGGGTGACACTGAGGCTCTAGAGGCTGACGCATTGCCTCTAGAGTCTGACGCAGGGCGAGTTGGGGTGACGCTGGGCTAGAGAGGTTGATGCAGTCCCTAGAGATTGACGATGGAGATTTCGTGGGGCAGATTGGAGCTGAGAGCAATGGGATTGTTCATGCGAGGTTTTAGTCGAAATATCCCTCTATGACTGAGAGGTACTATTGCCGAGATCACTCTCTGTTGGGTGAGCTAGTTTGGCACCTAGATTGTATT
This sequence comes from Pinus taeda, assembly GCA_000404065.3. Taxonomy (NCBI): domain Eukaryota; kingdom Viridiplantae; phylum Streptophyta; class Pinopsida; order Pinales; family Pinaceae; genus Pinus; species Pinus taeda. The sequence goes on from APFE031328901.1 coordinate 9,252, forward strand.
ATGAAACTGCTTAATAATAAAACCCTCAGATAGCTGCACTAGTTTTTCCGCATTGGGTTTTTTTGGTGACATTAGTCCAAAAACAACGGTGTCACTTGTGTGCTTGTTTTACCTTCAGTTGATGATCTATAATGTGTTGAGCATGTACTTGTATATATTTTCAGTATTTACATGATAAATAACTTGTTAATTAAATAGAACAAGTAGGCAGAAATAAATCAGAAAGTACATGAAGGATTTCTAACAGTTAGACTTAGAAATTCCAATAGGAACAAGTACACTAAGGGTGAAGTCAAAGAGAAGAAGATCATCCGAGACTCTATTGACAAGCACCCGGTGGCCTACGTTTTCAAGCTGAACACCTCCAAGGAGATCTACGATACACTGGTAAGCTTGTTTAAAGTTAGTGATGCAAATCAAGTTTTGTTCCTCAAGAAAAAGCTGAAGGATATTAAGAAGGGCAAAGACGAGGATATTCAATCCTACTTAAGAATCATTGAGATCAAGAATGATCTCCTATCAATTGGAGAAGTCATCGCTGACAAGGAACTGACTATCACTACTCTTGGAGGGCTCCCATCCGAATGGTATGTATTTAGAACCACTCTTAACAATGATTGAATTTCAGGATAGGAATTGATGGCGAGATGCATTCAAGAAGAGACAAGGATGGTAGAGCAAGAAATTCCATCATTCAAAGGCAACCCCACTGCATTCTCCTCTCATGCTAAAAGGAGAAATAATTTTGGGTCTAAATTCAAAGGAAAGTCCAGATCGAAGGGTAGAAGAAAGGGAAGATGCTTCGCTTGCAATAAATTTGGCCACTATGTGAGGGAGTGTCCAAATAGGAAGGACACATCTCATGACGATGATCAAAATCACTCATGGGGCAACTCCAACCACAATCAAAGGAATGGCAGAGTTCAATGGCAAAGGAATGAGGAATGTCAGAAATCAAGGAAGTGGTCAACCCTCCAAGAAAGCAAGGAACTCCAGCTATGAATTAAATGTTAACAATAAGCAAGATGAATATTATTTGATATCAACCCTCTCCACTACCTCTCCTTTGGACTCGTTGGGCAATTGGCTTATTGATAGTGGTGCCTCTAGGCACTTCACTGGTTACAAGGAAGCTCTCTCTAATCTGATAGAGAAGGAGACAAGCTTGGAGATTATTCTTGGCAAGAATTCCACCTATCTCATAAAGGGCATAGGGAATGTTACTTTTCAATTAAATCAGGGTAACACAATTCATTTGCAAGAAGTCCTATATGTACTTGATCTCAAGAAGAACCTGGTGTCCATTTCGGCAATGGAAGACAAAGGCTACAAGGTGGCCTTCATCGATAGCAAGGTACGTGTGTGGAAAAATAATTTTAAAGATGCTTTCACGCTTAGGTTTCGAGTTGACTCTTTATATCAAGTTGGAGGAAGTTTGTTGGGCGTCATGTCTTGCAACACAACTCTTCAGTCTGAACTATGGCATTGGAGGTTTGCCCACCTTCATTATAAGGCTCTACCCGATGTGAGACAAATGGTGACCGGGATGCCCGAGTTTAAAGTAGAGCAAGAAGTTGTATGTCCGGGGTGTGCCGAAGGAAAACTCAAAAGGGTACCATTCCCCTCAAGCCACAACAAGACCTCCAACATTTTGCAGTTGGTTCACTCCGACATATCTGGTATGATGCCTGTGAACTCTTTGGGAGGTTATTTATATTATATCAAGTTTACAAATGATTATTCTCACAAGACTTGGATATACTTCTTGAGAAAGAAGGATGAAGTGTTCTCTTGGCTCCGTCACTTCAAAGCCTTGATCGAGAATTAAACCGAGAAGAGGATCAAGATCTTAAGGACTGATAATGAGATTGAGTATGAATCCAACGAGTTTCATGACTTTTGCAAGGAAGTTGGCATTAAGAGGGAGACCACAACACCATACACTCTTGAGCAGAATGGTGTGGCGGAAAGGAAGAACCGTACGATTTTGGAAGCTGTTCGTTCCATGCTCCATGATCAAAGGCTTCAGAAGTTTCTATGGGCCGACGCTGTGAATACTACCGTATATGTTCAAAACCGATGCTGTCATCAAGCATTGGATTCCAAGACTCCCGAATAGATGTTCACTGGTAAGAAACTTGATGTCTCTCATTTTAGAATTTTTGGAAGTCCCGTATATTTTCATGTGCTGAAAGAGAAAATGAACAAATTGAGTGCATCTGGAAAGAAGGGAATCTTCGTGGGCTATAGCGAAACTTCTAAGGTCTATAGAATCTATGTGGCTGGTCAAAGGGAAGTCGAGATAAGTCATGATGTCACACCTTTGACGAAGATATGGCTCTTAGCAAGGTTGACAATCTTCCTATTCTGAGAAAAGATAAAGAAGCTGACACCAGGAAGTCAGATGAGAAGGAAGATGAGATGATGCTTGATGTGGAAGAACTAATGGATCCTATTGATCCCCCTCCACAAGAGCCTTCCTCTTCTAGGAAGAGGTCCTCATGGCTTAGGTGGACACTTGATAATGCCGAAGGACATATTACACCCAAAGGGACTTTCTGTGAAAGTAAGAAGCTGACCAGGTATCAGGGATGCTTGACCATTATGAGCACCATTATTCAAAATCAACCTTCATCATTCAAAGAAGTCGCGAAGTATTAAGTATGGAAGGATGCTATGAATGAGGAATACGAGTCCATCATGAAGAACGATATCTGGGATGTGGTCCCCAGACCACAGGACAAAACAGTTGTCACCTCGAAGTGGCTTTACAAAATAAAGCATGGATCTGATGGGAGTGCCGAAAAGTATAAGGCTCGCTTTGTCGCTCATGGCTTCTCTCAAAAGGAAGGTATAGATTATGACGAGATATTTGCACCTGTTGCCCGATACACGACCATCCACTCGATCATATAGCCCTTGCTACTTCGCAAGGATGGAACGTACATCAGATGGATGTCAAGACTGCGTTCTTGCATGGTTCAGAGGAAGTCTATGTGGAACAACTCGAGGGGTTTGAGATTCATAATCGGGAATCTCACGTATGCAGGTTGAAGAAAGCCCTCTATGAGCTGAAGCAAACACCTCGCCCTTGGTATGAGAGGATTGATAGCTACTTAATGAAGCTGGGATTTACTAGGAGTGAAGCCGATCCAAACCTTTACTTTAAGGTTGAGGATGATAAGCCTCTCATACTGGTGTTGTATGTTGACGACCTCTTTCTGACAAGTGCAAACCCTCTCATTCACAAATGTAAGAGGGAGTTGGCTTCCGAATTTGAGATGAAGGACCTAGGACTAATGTACTATTTCCTAGGGTTGGAAGTCTGGTAGAAGCCAGAAGAGATTTTCCTATCTAAAAGAAAATATGTGGTGAAGATATTGGAGAGATTCGGTATGGTGGACTGCAAGTCCGTGACTACCCTGATGGAGCTTAACTTCAAGAAGTTATGCGGTAGTGCTGCCGGACCTGCTTTGGGAAATGCTACTGAGTATCGTTAACTAATAGGAGCATTGATGTTCTTAGTGAACTCCCGTCTGGATATATGTTTTGCAGTCAACATGCTGAGCCAGTATATGGTTGAGCCTCATCGTTCACATTGGATTGGTGCTAAGAATCTTATGAGATATCTTCAGGGCATAATCACGTATGGGTTGAGATACATGGCCAGAGATGTGAGGCTACATGGATATTCTGATGCTGATCGAGCAGGCAGTGTGGTGGACTGAAAGAGCACTTTCGGGTGCTGTTTCTCTTTGGGTTTTGCCTCGATGTTCTGGTTGAGCAGGAAGCATAAGTCGGTGGCTTTGAGCATCGCTGAGGTAGAGTACATTGCTGCGAGTATGGCCTCCTATGAGGCTGTCTGGTTGAGGAAGCTCTTTTGTGAGCTGTTTGGACATACATTGGATACTACTGTGATCCTTTTTGACAACCAGAGTAGGATTCATTTATCCGAGAATCCCGTATTTGATGATCGCTCCAAGCACATCGATATCAAGTACCACTTTATTTGGGATATGGTACAATGAGGAGCAATAAGGCTCCATGATATTGGTACAGATGAGCAGGTCGTTGACATTCTAACGAAGCCCCTGGGAAAGGTCAAATTCTTGACTTTTCGAGAACGATTAGGAGTCGTTGAGAGACCCTCTTATGAGGGTCCTGTATGGTGCATACATTGAGCTCTGAGAGCTTCGGGGGGCTTGGGGTATTTCTTGGAGCAACGAGCGACCATAGGGTGACTCACCCTCTCTTAGTGGTGCGTTGTGTACAGGGTGAATGGTTCAGCTTTCCCCTGTGATACTCCGTGGCAACATGTAGGCAGGATGAGTGGTTCATCCTTCTCCTGCCGAGACATCCTACCAATGCAGTCTGGGACTCATGGGAAGTACCTCTCATCTGGCCAATGAGTAGGGAAATGAGGATAGGGACCATAGTAGTACCGATGGACGTGTTGACCTTGCCGCCTACACCTACCTACAAGTCAGTGAGAAAAGCCTTCAACCCCACAAGATGTTGTTGGTGGTAGGGAACTTAGAGAAGGGGTTGTGACACTGAATCCCTTCTCTCTTCGTTTAAGCTATTTTCTAGGATAGCTAAGGGGGGTGGTCCCTAATGAAAAATTAAGTGAAAAAAGAGATGTGAGTTTCTAGGAAAATTGTTAGAATTAAATAAATTATTTCTCTAAGATTTATAAGCAAAAAATTGATATGAGCAATAACCATCATAAGATAAGCGTTAAATATATAAACAACCAGTGCCTTCCAAGTATTTGCTCTTTAAGAAATGAAATTGTATTTTGCTTAAAACAAAAGTAGAATGCTTCAAAAATTGAAAGCAAAGAAAACCTGAAATGGAGACAAAGATGACATGAAATAGTCAAAACGATAATCTACAATTAGTGTACAAGAATTAGATCAAGACATGCAAGTAGAACTCCATACTTGTCTAGTTAAAACAATGCTCTAGATAGCAATAAAATCCTTGAAAGCACAAGATATTGATCAAGAAAAATATTTAATTTAAACTTATGTGATCTTAATAAGCTAGAGGAAAGGAAACTCCCTCTTTCAAAATCGTTTGATGAGATCCTTGAGGCAAACTGATTAGGTCCTTCTATTCTTGATTTTGGGAGTTAGTTCATCTATTGGAGAGCTACCCCACACCCAAGTAAATCCTTCAACCAATTCTAAAGATCTCTACACACTTGGAAAAAGATGTTAGCAATCATAAGGGATTAGATTATACAATGGAGGAGAAGGCTAGAGATGTCACCAAAAATTTTCTAGTGCTCCTCTTCCTAGAGTATTTTTCTAACCCAAAAACCATACAAGATAGCTTGCATATGTTAATCCAAACAAGTGGCAAAATGATAACTAGCATAATCCAACATACATGTAGAATGTAAAGCACAAAAATTGAAATAACATCACCTCAAGAAATGGAAGGAGAACACCAACACAATAGTACCCCAAAGTCTCTTTTATTATATGAAAGATGAATACAAAATCCAGCAGAGTCTCCGCAAACCTAACAACTCGTTCTAAAGATACAAAGATGAGAGCCAAAACTCATTTAAATAGGCAAATGGAAGCCAATCCCAATGTGAGTGCAAGTGACAAGTGGAAGGGTGAAGATCACAAAGCAAAAAACGAATTTGCAAGTGGCTGCAAGAACTGTCCAAGTGCTGGAGATCACTTTTGTAAACTGCTCCCTAACTGGCTGTGTATATCTCCCTTGAGAATCAGCGTTCATCCATTGGTAACCTGTGTGTCTCACTGCTGCCATGTGTATGAATGCTGGTGGAATGGGGAGAGAACTCCTTAGTTAGTTGCTGTAAACTCCAGTGCATTCCCAATGGATTTGTAATAATAAAAAAAAAACATGGTGTGACACCTTGCAATTTGAAACAACAAACTGTTGTTCATACTTTTTGTAGACTGCTGTGAAGTGGCAACGAGTTCTTCTCTTTGCTGGCAGCGAGTTCCCTTGACTGATATGTTTATTATTTTCATGAGACAACTGCTAGACTAAGTAGGAGAAATATCCCACTCAACGAGCTTCTCACCAAAACATGTGAACCATTAGATCAACGCTGTCCCACGTACCCACAGTCCTCCAAACAAGTGTAAATTTGTCCATTCATTGACTGTGTGTATAAGCTGATGATAAGTTGAGACAAGTGGAGTTTAATTCCCACGTGAAATTGATTCCAACGTGCTGCTGAAGTGTTGATTGAAGTGATTGCGTGCAGCTGAAATGTACAAGTGGAGACTGCCAGCGTAACATGTGCAAACAGCGTGGAAATAAACTTTAAATAAAACTCAATTTATTAACCTTTGAATGGTCACATGGCAGCGTGGACTTCATGCTTGGAAGTTCGAATGGGCATGTATGTATTGCTGTTTGGATTTCCTCCTATGTAGCTTATATGAGGAGTGAAGTGGGGTCCAATCTCCACCCGCTTTATTAAAGTTTAGACTTAGACTGTGCCCCATCAAATTGTAATCCATAATATTTCGAATGGGCATGTGTATAATTGCTGTTTGGATTTCCTCCTATGTAGCTTATATGAGGAGTGAAGTGGGGTCCAATCTCCACCCACTTTATTAAAGTTTAGACTTAGACTATGCCGCAACAAATTGTAATCCATAATATTTGAATTTTATCTAAGGTGAACTTTTAGCCATACGTGACATTTCATTCAACCAACGTGGTACTTTTGACTTTCATTTGACTTCCCCTCAATTTTCCTTGTCACTTGTTCGCCTTATTTTGACTTTGGAAAAATTTCTAACTTTTTCTGATTATTCATTTTTTTGAATTTTTTCCTCATTTTTGTTACTAACATTAGGAAAATTGGCTTTTGAGAGACTATAAGTCGTTTTTTGACCCCCAAAGTTGGTCTCAAGGTAATGTTAGGTCTTTGAGGATGAATTTCGAGTAGTCACACGCCCCAGACATTTCCTAAGGCCACTTATTTACACCATTACATAGAAAATAATTAAAAAATATCGTTTTGCGGGAAATTTTTAATTATTAAAAAATTCTACTTAGACCTAGCCAAATTCCACAATTTTGTGTGTGTGATCTAGTATGGTAATATACATCGACTCTAGACACTAAGATGTGTTAGGGGTTCAACCTTCAAACCATCACCTTGGCTTAGGGGTAAAAAATAAGTGAAAAAACGCAGAAAATTATCCGCCTTTGAAAAAGAAGGGATAATTAACTGGATAAAAAAAACACTCCAAGGTGTACTCATTTGCTAGTCGAGTCCCAACATCCTAGGCTTGTTACAGATTAAAAAAACTCGTCATTACTAGTATCATTTATTACAACTCCTCGTAGGGTGTGGAATCTGGGTACAAGAAAGATGATGAAAAGATATAAGTAGAGTTAATAAACTCTGTTGATTGATGATATCTGATGGTACAGTTGTCCTCTGGATCATCCTTGGGCATGGAGTCTTCATATAATCATCAGGTTCCACTCCAATGATCAACATGACGCATCGTGTATCTATCATACTCTCTATGCTAGGATGACATTGATTTGGGGTCAATTGGAACTAATTTCGGGTCAGTAAGAGTGATATAAGTCACTCTCTTTTGGAATTGATCTGGGATCAGTAAGAGTGGTATGGCACACTCTCTTCATTGGGACTAACTTCAAGTCAGTAAGAGCACTATTGAGCACTCTCTTTTATCTGTGACTGAATTCAGGTCAGTAGAGGATGGTATGATACATTCTCGATCATTTCTTCTTTTTCATAGTTCAGCAAAGCAGAGTAGAGCCGACCAGTGTAGGGCAGTGCATTTGATGGCAGAGATAGTACCGACAGACAGATGGATTAGCAGATGAAATTCTGCTTAGTTGAGAGGGAGTATTAAAATTGGCAACTAGGGCCAAACTACATGTGGGTCATCTTATTTATGGCAACTGATATTTTTTTTGGATTCCTCTCGTCGAGAGGTGCAGGATTGATCTAACGATCAGCCAATTCCGACATGTATTCATGGAGATATGAATTTATTTGTATTTCTTGACAATTTGTCAAGGTTGGTCAACAAGATAAAGTGTGTTGCACACCCCCAGCTTAACCTCAACGTTGCATATAAAGGAAGGAGACATTGTGCCCCATTTCACCATCACTCATCTTTTCATCTTCTCTCTCCTAATCTGATTGGGCAAGCGTAGGAGCAACTGATCTCTCACACGTGCTAGGAGGATGAATTTTTGTTTTTAGGGCTGTGTTGACCAAGGTGCAGGGCTATTGACCATTGATTGTGTTGCTGAGGAATGCGTTGACCTAGCATTGACCAAATATGATTTGTGCATTTCTGTTTTGGGTGCCATGTTGACCATCGTTGACCAAAACGTTCACTGGTTAGGGCTGACCGTAGGCTGCTATTCGTTAACTGCTGTTTGACCGTTGACCGAGCGCTGTTTTGGACTGCCTATGTTTGCTGTTGAAGACCGAGTTCTTCAGGCTTGACTTAAGGTCAAATTGGAGCTGTTTGACTAGCTTTTACTTCCTGGTTGTTGTTGTATTCCTGCTGATATAAAATCACAAATTTGTGATATTGTATTATCTCTCTCTCTGCTGAATTATTGAAGAATATAGAAGAATTGATCAAAGGGTTTCCCCGCATTGGGGTTTGTCCCCGGCTAGCTGCCACATCTTGTATCTCTTGTCTTGGCTTGTCTTCTATCGATTTTATTTATGTTCTACCAACATTTTACATATATGTTAATGTGATTGCTATACTGAGAATTGACATTGTGCTAATAAGAAGAAATTGAAGTAAATTTCTCTAAGCATAGAACATACCATAATTTAACAAAATCGCTATTCAATCCAACACAGTAAGATGGAGCTCATGAACAAAGATTTTCTAGGACCAAGTACTCGTCAGCGATACAAAAGATTATTTTTGTAACTCAGACATACCTAAAGAATGTTCATGTGGACAAGCCATGTTGTTTGCTTTATTGATGACTAATAATCATGTATCTACTATCTTGTCATACTGGCCAACTAATGTGGAGCCAACCTGTTTTCGAGTATCCATTTTGTTTTACATTAGATTTCGTGGGATTCCTAAAAATATCCATTGTGTAAGATTTTCCCGGACGACTCTCTGAAGCTTGGAGCACATCTCTGACTTCAGGGGTGGTTTGACCCACATTTCAAAGAATCTACAGAAAGTATGATTTGTGATGTTTGATTTTAGTACGATTCCTGTGTAATTTGTTAAGGTGTAAAAATATGAGGAGATGCGTTACACTCCCCCGAAGTGTAAGAAAGCCAGAAAGGCAAAAATAGTTTCTTGTGTTGACTATTTACTTGTGATATTCTTATATTCTTATTAGATTTCTTTATGTTCTTCTTTATCTTCTTCTCATCAAGAAATCATCAATCAAAACATGAAGATCAATGACACCAGATGTAGGCACTCAGCCACCTAGGGCTAAAATCCCTATGTAGGGGAAAACCCAGTCAAACTCTTTCACTAATAGATTCAAATAAAATTGAGACAAATCAAAACCTTACACTGAACCAAAAGACCTTCCTCACTCCACCAAGTCAGCCTTCAAGATGAATTCCCAAACTTCAAAAGTTACTGCAACATTACTGCTTCAATACTACATCAAAACTACATTAGAGACATAATTTCGACCCTCCAACAACATAATTTTGGCTTGCCTGCACTTCTAAAATTTCGACTTGCCTGCACTTCTAAAATTTCAGCCTGCCTACACTTCTGAAAATAACCATCATTAGCTGAGGCACCAAACTCAACCTCAACACTTCTTCCAAAAACATCGAATTCTTGTTCACAACTTTATCAATCTCGAATAACCATCAATAGTGCTTTAGCTATTCTCCGATCTCAAACATCCTCATGGCCTTTTCATCAAGTCATTCACTTTTCTTCAAGCTCCCTCTCAACTAGGGAGATATACACTTTCCTTTATCCAAGTAACTAGGGGACAAGTCTGTCAACTATCTTATTCTTCCAGTCACATATGCACTTTCTTTTGCATCAACAATTCATCGGAGAATTTAGACCTTCCAAAACTTCATCATTCCTTCACATGGCAAGAAGGTCATCTATTGAACTTTAATGTAAACATCAATGTCATCGAGGTTCTCATAGCTCCCTCCTTCCATCGTGCTGAACATCATCATCAAATATGAGGTAAGCATCTTCATCATCTTGAAGACTATGTACCTGCAAACCTTCAACAACAAGTACAACCAACCATAAATATGTATGTACAAGAGCATGAAGTTAACTTTATCAATATAGGGTTAGCATGTCATTATAATAGGAGCATTATAAATCAGATTTAAGACATTCAAGACCTAAACCTAGTTAGGCTTTATAGTTACATTCATTAGACTTCTTGCAACAACATTTGTTGCAGTGTCGTCACAAACACTAAATTTCATCATCAAAACTAAATCATACCAATAACCAAGTTAGCATTTTAATCATATTGAAAGCATTATACTTCTAGGGTTTTTACTATCATACCCTAGAATCTAATTTCAATCTTTACTAGGGTTTTATTGTGAACCCTAGATGCATAAAACTTTACTGTTAGATAACTTGATCAAACAAGGGTTTCAGGCATATAGAAGCACATACACCTAGGGTTTCATTCCTATGATTTTATATTGACTATTACAAGGGTTTTGCCATAAACCCTAAAGATATAGGGTTACATCATATAACTTAGACATCAACAACAAATCCTAAAAAGAGTAGGGTTTCAACAATAAGCCCAAAATATCAAAAGGTTAGGGTTTTTATAAAGAACCCTAAAGATTTAGGGTTTTACCAAAATGAACAAACATTAAGAGAATAGGATTTCATAGAGTTCTAAACCCTAAGAAGACTAGTGTTTCATTATTAACATCCCCTAAGAACCAAAAGGATAGGGTTTTGTAGCGAACCCTAAAGGTTAGGGTTTTACTAAAGTAAAAGATAGAGACTATAACAAAGGTTGATATAATCTAAAGGTTAATTAGCTTAAACAAGAATCTTGATGATTCAAAACCCTAGACATAAGAGAGTTAGTAATACAAAGCAAATTTTTAAATGAAGAATGATCATACCTTCTTATATAAAGAAGATTTTGCAACAAATCTTGTAATCTAAAACATACCTTGAGTTGTTCTTTAACAAACCTTGTAGACTATGTACCTACAAACCTTCAACAACAAGTACAACCAACCACAAATATGTATGTACAAGAGCATGAAGTTAACTTTATCAGTATAGGGTTAGCTTGTCATTATAATAGGAGCATTATAAATCAGATTTAAGACATTCAAGACCTAAACCTAGTTAGGTTTTATAGTTACATTCATTAGATTTCTTGCAACAACATTTGCTGGAGTGTCGTCACAAACACTAGATTTCATCATCAAAACTAAATCATACCAATAACCAAGTTAGCATTTTAATCATATTGAAAGCATTATACTTCTAGGGTTTTTACTATCATACCCTAGAATCTAATTTCAATCTTTACTAGGGTTTTATTGTGAACCCTAGATGCATAAAACTTTACTGTTAGATAACTTGATCAAACAAGGGTTTCAGGCATATAGAAGCACATACACCTAGGGTTTCATTCCTATGATTTTATATTGACTATTACAAGGGTTTTGCCATAAACCCTAAAGATATAGGGTTACATCATATAACTTAGACATCAAAAACAAATCCTAAAAAGACTAGGGTTTCAACAATAAACCCAAAATATCAAAAGGTTAGGGTTTTTATAAAGAACCCTAAAGATTTAGGGTTTTACCAAAATGAACAAACATTAAGAGAATAGGATTTCATCGAGTTCTAAACCTTAAGAAGACTAGTGTTTCATTGTTAACATACCTTAAGAACCAAAAGGATAGGGATATGTAGCGAACCCTAAAGGTTAGGGTTTTACTAAAGTAAAAGATAGAGAGTATAACAAAGGTTGATATAATCTAAAGGTTAATTAGCTTAAACAAGAATCTTGATGATTCAAAACCCTAGACATAAGAGAGTTAGTAATACAAAGCAAATTTTTAAATGAAGAATGATCATACCTTCTTCTATAAAGAAGATTCTGCAACAAATCTTGTAATCTAAAACATACCTTGAGTTGTTCTTTAACAAACCTTGTAGGGTATCATCTTCTTGAAAGGGCTTTCTCTGCAACAAAGCTTCTTTCACGATTCAAATCTTTCTTTTGAAGTCTCCCTCTTAATCTAGCCGCAATCCTTGTATATTTTTGCAAGCTTTCCTACCAAGGAAAATACAAAGAAAGGATTACAGTGTTCCACGGGGACTCGCCACCCCCCACCCCCCCATGGGGTCTAGTTTCCTCGCTCCCCCACGCTCCGGGGACTTGGGGATGAGTAGGGGACGTTTCCCCACGCCCCCAAAAATGAGGAAACTCAGGGGGACGTGCCAGGGAGTCGTTTCCCTTTCTTGAGGGGGCGTTTCCGAAGAAGGGGATGTGGGGGGCGAGGGGGACGAGAGGGGCGAGGGGGGGCGTGGCACACGTTTATGCAAAAAGAAACGATTTTAATTAACTTAACTCTAAAACTAATCTTTAATTAACAGTTAAACTAAGCGTAGGGTTTTGGAATTTAGCTGTTTCATGTTATAAAAATGGCAGGGTGAACACATAACAACACACACAGCCTTCGTGCGCTGTGTGTGTTGTTATTACTAGATCTGATCACTCCCATGCATGGAACCTCGATGGCATTTGTCGGAACATTGCAGATTGCAGAATGGACCCTTGATACGACTATCACATTGGTAATGTGATTTGGTTATTTGCAGGAATTCTGGAGTGCACATATTAGACAGAATTGAAGACAAATCTTGAGGATTTCTATCACTATGAACCGTCGGCCCTCTGATTAGACAAATTCTGAGTTTGATCCAAACAAATTCATTTATCTGTGGTTGCTGCTCAATATTACCCTACACATTTTGTGAGGAGATCATCCCTAAAGTGGTTACTCATCAATGCTTCTCTGCTTCTCTCAAAGCTCGACTTTTCAAGATTCACTATGGATGATCAACATTAGAGGATCCCTCTTGTGAAGAATTCAGTTTGTGACGATAAGAAATATTAGAAGGCAAAGAAGTTCAACATCAAATTAACTTAACTTTTGTGTGGCAGTGGTTGCTTTCTAAAAGACACACTGATCACGTTGAAGTATTTTTGATTTCTCTAAGTAACCCTAACTGGTGTCTTACAAGTATCTGTATAATCAAGTTACAGTAATCCTTGAGGTCATTGTAATTTGAATTTAAACAAGAGTTTCAAAGTAAAGGAGCAGAAGCTATAATACATATAGCCAAATTGTCAGATATGGAAGCTACAGGTTTAGATTGCAAATTTTTGGAGTTATGGTAGAAGTATGAGTAATGTTCTAGACACAAATGTGCATCAGTGGACAGAGGCATTAGCATCTTGTTATGCCATCAGGAGTCTGCACAACAGTCACTCTTCAACAAGGATATAATTGACAATAGAATTCACATGAGCATAACACAACACTGTTGTTTTGTATATCCTTGTAATTGATACTATGTACAGATGGGCAAAACTCACCAATGATTATAGCAGTTTGGCCTAGAACTGAACAGAGTTGCCTTGATAATATATTGTTGAGGTTGCAGAGGACAAAAGTGTTAAGATTATGAGATTAAGATCTTTTATTGATAACAGAGATGCAGGAAGAATAGATCTACATTGATCTTCTACAACGACATTGTTGAGGTTCGCTGTGTATTATCAGAATGCTGAAGATAGTGGTATTGCTGTCCTTGTATTTTGTTATAATGTATGATCATTGATGTATGATTATAAGTTAGAATTTTAAATTTATTATTTTATATGATATTAGAAATTTAGATAATGATATTCATATCAATGATCATGCTTTGCAGCTTTTCAATTCAAACCAAATTGTCATAGTGGACTCAATTAATAAATTATATTTTATATATATAAGTTTTTAAGACCCTGACGCTCCCCCACGTTTCCTAAAAAAATGGTGGGGAGCTTTTGCATAGGCCGCTCCCGCGCCCACTCGTCCCGGAACCTTGGTGAAACATTGAAGGATTATGAGTATGTAATACAAACAAATCTAAATGTATGGAGGAAATCAAAACATGAAATAGGAAACAAAGTACAAGATACTTATATTTGGTAAAATGGTGGAGGCTCTCTCTTAATTTACATCACTTTAATCTTTTTGAGGGATACCTTCAACTCATCAAAATTTCTAACAAGAGATATTAGATCTATGAACCCTAGAAATCAAAACATAAAAGAAAAACTTTACAAAACAAATAGACTAAGTAGAAGGATATGCAAGGGATAGTGTCCCTAAATGACTTGAGAAAATAAGTCTTTGACTTCGGATTCTTCAACCTTGTTCTTCTTGGGTGGAGCTTCATCTGCAATTTTAGCATGTTCTTTTTCTCTCTTCTTGTTCCTAGGATTATCAGGACATTGATTCTTGAAATGTCCCATGAAAACATTCAACTTTGGATAGGTCAATCTTCTTCTTTGGTCCCTTAAAATTCTTGTATCCTCCTTTCTTCTTGTGATGAGCAGAGTAAGCATTTGAAGTGTTGTCCTCTTCTTCTTCCTTATTACTAGCTAATGAAATGCAAGCTTCTTCTTGACTATAGGCATTCCACATTTCTTCAAAGGATGGAGTTTCTTTCCAACTGCTAATACCTGATGCAAAGGAACTCCAAGATTTTGGTAGACCTAATAGTGCAACAATTACAAGTTCTTTATCTGGTATGATTTCATCAATAGCTTGGGCTCATCTCATATTCGGGAGATCCTCACAAAATATGAAGATACAATGTCATCTTTTATTGTTCTTAGTTCATTTTTTAGACTAGCCACTTGTCTAATGTTTTTGATGGTAAATAATTTGGAGAGGGTTTCATACATCCCTTGAGCAATATCTATATTGGATGTAGGAGATTAGGTTGTCATTTACTCCATCATCTGTTGGTTCCTTAACTTTTCCTAGTACCAAATCCAATACTTTGTGTTTCACAAGGATGAGATCTATCCTCTTCTTCCATGCTCTATAGTTGGTGGCTCCTTCTATCTTGTTTTCTGCGTTCATTGAAGTTGCCATAGATTTTACAATGTCTCCCTTATTAGATGTAGATAATAGCTTTTGATTTTACTCTTTATGATCTTCCTGAAACTTTTCTTGACCTTTCCTTAATAGATCTTCAATTTGCCTTTTTCCTTCTCTTCCTATACCTTGGCTCTGAAACCATGTTGGAAAATCAGAAAGGCAGAAAGATTTTCTTGTGTTGACAATTACTTGTGATATTCTTATTAACTTTCTTTATATTCTTCTTTATCTTCTTTTGATCAAGAAATCATCAAATTAAAACATGAAGATCAATGTCGCCAGATGGAGGTACTCAGCCAGGGCTAAAACCCTTACGTAGGGGAAAACTTGGTCAAACTCTTCTTCCACTAATAGATCCAAATCAAATTGAGACAAACCAAGACCTTAGACTGAACCAAAAGAACTTCCTCACTCCACCAAGTTAGCCTTCAAAATGAATTTCGAACTTCAAAAGTTTCTGGAACAACATTGCTTCAATACTGCATCAAAACTATAGTAGAGACAAAATTTCAACTATCCAGCAACAAAATTTGGCCTGCTTGCGCTTTTGAAATTTCGGCCTGCCTGCACTTCTGAAATTTTCGGCCTGCTTGCGCCTTGCCTGCGCTTCTGAAATTCACACGTGGGAGAATATAATAGATTCTTGGCTACTTTTGCTTGACAAATGCTTCCCTCCTCTTTGCTTTAGGTTTCCTTTTCTTCTAGGCTCCTTCACTCTTCTTTCAGATCGAGCTTGTTGGATGAGTGAGTGAGCAAATAGGTTGAATTTCATTGTATTTATAATCTTGTTTGTGGGTTCAAATTCCTTCAATGGGGTTGACTTGTTTTCTTTAGGGCCAACTTGGTGGAGGAGGCCTAAATGACATTTGACACAAAAATAAAT
Source organism: Pinus taeda (assembly GCA_000404065.3). Lineage (NCBI taxonomy): Eukaryota > Viridiplantae > Streptophyta > Pinopsida > Pinales > Pinaceae > Pinus > Pinus taeda. The sequence goes on from APFE031328901.1 coordinate 25,328, forward strand.
TTATTTCTTGACTTGAAAAGCCCAAGAAGGGTCTATTAAATGATGACAAAGACTAGGACTCTTGACATAAACCATAGAAGCCTGCAATGGAGGCTTTGACCTATAAATAAAATAATAAATAAATTTTCTTTCCTAATAAAATTTCTTTTTCTTTCTTTTGACAAATACATTACATCATGACTCAAAAATAATTATGAAGATCAACACTAGTTACATTCTTCAACACAAAGATCGATAAATAAGGAAGAAGTCCATTCTCCTCATTCAGAGTCAGTGAGTGTAGAGTTTGTGCATGCTTTGTAATTGCGCCTTGTGTGATCTGCTTTCTTCAAAAGAAAAACTTTTAATACTCTGGTTTGGGTGATCCAGGTGGCTCTAGACACAGGTAGAAGTCCTATAGGACTCAGAAAGGGTCAAAATTCAAAGTGGTCAGATCCGAGCTCGTATGAGGGAGAAAGAGCCAGTCAAAGTTTTGGTCAAAGTTACGCTGTGGGCCAGGTTTAAGTGTCCCACAAATTCACCGTCAACCAGTGTGGGAACCTAGCTCCCGAGAGCGGGCAAGAGTGTTGCCTCTTTAATTTGTCTAATAACCCTTATATTAGACAAAATCGAAAAATATCTCATTTAATAGAGAAAATAAAAAATATATATATGTTGGTGGTGGGCCATGACCCTCGCCACCTGTCCTCCCAAACCACAACATATAACAAATTTTATTTTAAAAAATGGTCGACGGGCCATGACCCTGCTGGCCCCAACCAACACACAAAAAACCATATGATATTATGGGGTAGGCAGGCCACCTCTGGTGGACCTGGCCCATGCCCCCACCATACCACATACGTTAATACAAAAACATGGGCGGCGGGGTTTGAACCCACTCGGCTGGAATAGTCGGCCCACCACTCGGGCGCCGACACAACATCAACATAACAAAACTGTTACCATAAAACGACACCAAGCCCATAACCACGCCATGACACCAACGGTGATACAAACACTGACTTACAAAAATATATATGCGCGTTTATTTTTGGAGGGGTCGGGATTTGATCCCCCGACCTCTCCTCAACCAATTTACGATTTTACCAATGTACCAAACTGCTTCCTTGGTAAACTCCGTAGGAAAAAAATATATAAACCATGCATTTTTTTCTCATTCGACGGAGGACGTAAGGACAGAACGACGGAACTGAGGACGTAAACGATGTTCCATGTAGTGGAATAACTCCCAGGTGGAACCATGATGCATTTCCAGGAGGCGAAACCTTGACACACATTTTGAGACAAAATATTCCTTGCTGCAGAGGAATATAAAAGATTCCCTGGGAGGTAAAAATTCATTTTATCAGAATGTAACCAAGTTTACAGTTAATTTTCTCAGATTTTCGCAGGGAACAATATAGCGAGGTCGGATTTGCTTTTTGAGCAGTAGATTTGCAGATTCCCATTAGAGGAGAATCTTCAAAAATCTTGAGGGAATCTTCCAGATTCCTTAGAGGCTGAAATTCGCTAGAGTCAAAATGTAGCCAACTTCATACTCATTTTTCTCAGAATTTCGCAAGGAACTTGATGGCAGAGACAGAATTTTGATATGAGTAGCAGATCTTCAGATGACCAGGAGGAGGGAATCTTTGAGGAATTTAGGGGGAATCTAAAAGATTCTTGTAGCCCCAGATTTTCACTTTGTCAAAATTCAAAAATTTGACAATCAATTTTACACTATTCGACGCCACAAATCTGATGGTGCAATCAGATTTTCCATTTGATCATTCCATTTTTTAGCCACTTTTCAAAGTGGAGTGTAGGGGTTAGCATTCAATGTGTGAGCAGTGATTTCCATGAGATTCGACGTCACGAGATTGATGGTGCAACCAGACCCAACAGTTTATCATCCTCTTCTTCAGATAACTGCTTGATGTGAGGTATATGCAGTGTGATCATGTACTTCTTTGTCTCTTGCTTGAGATGCATTGTGTTGTATAGATCCCTGTTTGATGTGGGATCTTCTTTTTTCTTGATGTGAGATGTATTTATTTTCATGTTTTGATTGAGATCCCTTTGTCACCATGTTGACGAGATACTCATATTGTCGCCATGTATGTTTGGATTGAGATCCCTTTGATGCCATGTTGGGGGGATGCTCATTATTAACATACGTGAAATTATGTCATGCTGATAGGAGTCCTTTTTTAAATGAGAGTTACTGCAGCGGAACATCTCTTGGAGCCACTCCTGCGTGAGGGCATATTCCTTGTATGGTAGAGAAAACACATGCATGTACATCATCACCCTTTCCAGCACTTAATGCAACAGCCTACACCATCTTAACACCGGGGTCTAGAGACGTAGTCCCTCCTGGACAAACTCAGTTATCAACGTCTTGTGTTTTATGTTGCTGATTCTTGTCATGTTCCTTCTTCTTTACAACATGCATTGATTTTAAATGCAATTCTAACAACATCACGGAAGTAAAAGATCTTGGTTAAATCTGGGAGTTGAGTGAACTCGGATCAAGTTTGGTATTAGAGCAACCTTTGCATGGATGTGAATTGCAAGTGTGAACAATGGAATGTGCAACGATGGAGGATGACAAAGCGATATACAAAACCATGCTCAAAATTTCAAAAAAGGTGGAAATATTGTATGAAGCTTTACAAAAAGAGAGAGGAAAAGGAGTGATTGCAGCTTCAGTTGCGAGCCACGAAAGAGGCCCTGGAAGAATTGAAGCACAACAACCAGAATCTTCAAATAGAGAATGCTGAATTGAAGATGCTTCTACATGAAGAGAAAGAGGAAAAATAGAGTTTGCTACAACAGCTGCAAGCTAAGGACGAGGCCTTGGAAAAGTTGCAGCGTGACCCATGTGAGGTACAAAGTAGTTCTTTGAATTCATGTATGTTTCCTGATGATGATTTCACTGTTTTTGAAAATCATACCACAGGAATTGGCTCCAAACTGTTGAAGAAAATGGGTTATGAAGGAAAAGGCTTGGGCATTAATGGCCAAGGCATTGTCAACCCTATCAAGGTAGAGGAATTACCCCGTTAGGCAGGACTTGGGTATGTCAGAAAGGAAGTTGGGGAATGTGCCAAGACATCCAACAAACCACCAACAACAAATGATGAGAAGCCCTCATCAGTTCTTTCCAACTCGACAATGGAGGTAAAAGATGTTGATTTCCTTTCAGTTTCTTCTTCACATAGTATGATTTATGTTGGAGATTTGGAGATCCCAATTACAAGGACAAACATGAGGCTCCTTACCAGGATGAGGTACAAGGAGGAAAAAGAACTTGGTGTTAATAACCAAGGCATAACTCAACCATTGGAGGTTGTGCAGAGACCTCTATTTGCAAGCTTGGGATACACTAAAGGAGAATGCTCGAAGGTGTCAGATTCTTCCGAGACATCATCGAAATCGTCTAGGAAAGAGAATGATGGGAACACATCACTATCATCCCATGGCAGTGCCCATTGTAGGGAAAGGGCTGAGGCAAGCTCTCATCGCCATAATGACACCAGAGACAACAAGTAAAGGTATAAATAGTCTCGATATTCAAATGTTCATTTCGATTATAATCATGTTGTTAATGATGGACATAAATCAAGGCATCAAAAAACACGTACCTTTTGTGAATTACATAACCATACATTTTTGTTTGTAAGAGAGCTTCGGCGTAAATCACATCAAAAAGACATTTGTCGACGCGTTTCGAACCAACCAGTGTGGTTCATCGTCAGGACAAGTTGAAGACACATATCTGGCTTAGCAAGTTAAATAGACTGAGCAGAGAGTCCAACGGCTACTTTGGACTCAGGGTCCAGGTCAAAACAAAATTAATAAATTTAATATTCTTTTTATTTTTATTTTTATTTTATTTATTTATTTTAATAACATTAAGATTTAATAATATATAATTCTATTTTTAAAAGTTCAAAAGGTTATCCTATAAATAAAAATAGAATGAATTATTTAATAATATATTTTTTGGTCAAAATTAATCATACTAATTAGGATATCAATAAATATAGGTAAGTATAGAGATGTAATTTATTCTTTTATTGATTTATTTACTAAATATAAATCTAAATTTACGGTAAACGAAGAGATTACCAATCCTTATGGTTAAAAAGTTAAGTTAATTTTGTTTATAATTTACTCTTTATAAAATTGACTAATATGTTAATTAGAATGAATATCGGGAAATCTAAACTCTAATAATATAAATATAATATAATATATAATATATATATATAAATAGTAATAACATATATATGATATATATATAATAATACTAATTAATAATAATAATATATATATGTATATATTATTTGTTAAAAGATATCTAGATATGCCATACTTATACATCGCTAATTTAACTCGATGATTAGATAACCAAATGCAAGTAATAAAATGTAATAAAGATAAGAATATAAATATCTATGTAAATAACATAAATAAAATTAAAACGTAGAATAAATAGTAATTAATTATGTAAATGGATACATGAAAATAATAAAATGTAATCAAGATAAGAATATAAATAAGTAAGGTAGAACCTAGACTAAACAATAATTAACTATGAAATAAAAATGACTATCTAGACTTCAATACAAAAAATCATAAATCTAAAAGAAACCAAGTTAGAAAAATAACCGAAATTATATATATCTAGATATAAGTATGTATTTAAACCTAAGCAGAATATCAATAATAACACTCATAAACATATGAAGGGGAATATATAATAGATATCTATCAATATCTATATATAACCTTATATAATCTATCAATATCTATATATAACCTTATATAATAGAGGAGAAAATACTAAAAGAACACTACGGAAAGGAAGAAACCAGGAAGCGCTCCAAAGAGATATAGGATGCGAGGGACAAGAGAAAATCAAAGGAAGACCTAGCTCAAGGCTGAAGAGGAGGAATCATAAGGAAACAGGGGGAAGAAGGAAGAACAACAGAAGAACAAAGGGGCCGGGGGGCGGGGGCGGGAAAAGAAACCCTACGAAGAGAGGGCGGGGATCCAACACCTACTTACCTTCCAGCCATCATCTCTGTTGAGATTGATAGGCCTTTTTTCAATTTCTATAGCTTCCCTTAACTTACGATGACGGAATTGAGCCACCTTGGCAATAACTTTGGCCTCCTCTATACAAACATGATGCCTGGTCTTGTCAGCATGCTCAGCTAAGGCTGAAGACTTAGTTCTCCCATGTCTCAGGTCAGCAGCATGTTCACAGATTCTTTGCTGGATGGAAAAGAATAGCAGTGCACAAAAGGAGGAGGCGTGAAATACCCTCTCAACAGCCGGTAAAGAAACATGTTAAGCAGATCTGGAGGAAGAAGATGTATTGCAGTCATTGCAACAGAGGTGGCCATCAAAGAGCGACTTATTGGAGGCTCCATCTAGAGCAACGCCTCAAAGATAAAGTGTCGGTGCATGAACCAGATGAAACAGTTGTTCGACAAGCAAAACCACCAGGGGGGGGTGACCCATTCACATCAATAAGTGAAAAATGGTTTCTAGATATGTTAGCTTGTCATGGTCGTCCTTTTGTAAATCATTTGTTGCATTTTAAGATGTAAAAATGATGATGTGTTTTCCATCACTTGTTAAGCAACAATGATGTCTGGTCTTATATTGTGTTGCATTTTACACTCTGAAAGTGATGTTGTGTTTCCATCACTTGTCAAATCAAAAATAGTGTTTTGCCTTATTTTTGTAAATCATGTGTTGCAGTGATGATGTGTTTTCCATCACTTGTTGACGCAACAATGATATGTTGGCCTTGTTTTCATAGCTGGGGTATTGTTTCCATTTTGATGTAAACTTGACCACCGAGTATGTGTTATAAACTCGTGGCAAGTATGGGATGCTTGGGTCATTAGTTGGTCATGAGAGTTAAGCGCGTAATTTGCAAAAACGATGTACTACAAGTTTGCAGAGGTTGTAGGTGTCGGTTCCTTGCTTATGGCTCTAAAGGACAAAAGTGAAGGAGCAGGAAGGGTGACTTATCAGACATTTGTAAGTGCAGACAAGGTACAAAGAAGTTGTAGATTGTTTTTCATGCTTTTGGAGGACCAAAAGCTCCTCAGTGGGGAGGATTGATCCAGGTAGCTCTAGACACAGGCAGAAGTCCTAGAGGACTCAGAGAGGGTCAAAATTCAAAGTGGTCAAATTGCTCCCAAACAAGCACCAGATCGAAGTGCTCATCGCCCTGATTCCATCGGTATGAACCAGTGTGGAAAAAATCTGCAAAAAATCCCGATTTAATCCTAAAAACGCGATTTTTTGAGCTAAACGATTTAATCCCCCAACTTTTTGGCGACTTTTTCACAAAGGAAAAAATCGCGATTTTTTCCTTATACTCCCGATTTAATCGGGAGTCGACCTAAAAAGTCTGCCTCCCATCCCAGGGCACAGATAAGGAGGCCGCAAAGGTGAAAAAACTGTAAATTGAAGCTTCCATCCATGCATTTTCAAGTTATTGCATTGTATTGTTTGTCATACTTCTTGCAAGCATAGTAGTCTCATTTGTAATCTGTTAGTTTTGAGGTTAACATATGATTTTGTTTTCCAAGGAAAAACAAATCTTTATACTTCATATTTCTAGTTAGAAAGCAAAGTATACATTGGCTAAGCCTCCAGGCTTTCAGTGATCTAGACTCTAACAGCCACTGCCCCTTCAAAAGATTACAAAAGTACCAAAAGGACAGGCATACAACAGTGTTTCGTAGAAAGAACCCCACACCATCAAAAACATTGTTACAGTTGTTGAATGCTTCCAGAAGAAACAACAAAGAGGAGGTCATGAAGATCAAATAACAACCTGTCCAAAAAAAACAAAACCAGTGCCTCAAAAAAGAACCCATTTTTCAGACAGGAACAAAGTACTTGTGAAATCTTGTGACAGCAAAGATCTTTCCTGCAATGAGAGCACGTTTTGAAAGGGAATCTTCTTTAGTGGTGAACTCCTTGTAAAATGTGGGGGAAGGTTATGTATCAGAAGTGGATTTTACCTCCAAGAGTTTTTGAATAATAGATGCCAAGGCTAGGTTAGTAATCTGGCATCTACTATTTTCTCAGAAAATAAGGAGCTTGGAGTCACCAAGCGTTAATTTTCACATCTACTATGATACTCACTATTAATTTTCATTGGACCTACCACCTGACACCTTATTACCCAAGCAGATTATCTACTGAATAAATGCATGACTTATTTCTTAATACAATTAACGGAAACAAAAATTAAAAAGGGAAGAGGATCTCAAATTACTTGATGACTTTTAGATGACTCATGATATACATTTATTATATTTTTTATTGATATTTTGACTCTTGAGAGTTGAGACTCAGACAAGACTCAAAATTCAAGAGTTGATTCACTATTTTGATATGTGATGTAGCACTAGACTTCATATACATATTATATATTATCTTACTTTACATGTTTATGTGGAAATGCATTTATTTGATGTTGTGGATACTCAAGATGTTAAAAAAATAAAAAATAAAAATGAATAATTTTGTGTTTTTTTAATTTTGCCGACTTTTTGCAGATTTTTTCAAAAAACTCCCTTCTTTGACGAGTTTTTCAACTTTTGGACCTTTGCCGAATTAATCCCGACTTCGACTTTTTCCACATTGGTATGAACAACACTCAAATCCGAGCTCGTATGAGGGAGAAAGAGTCAGTCAAAGTTTTGGTCAAAGTTGGGTTGTGGGTCCGGTTTAAGTGTCTTACAAATTCACCATCAACCGGCGTAGGAACCTAGCTCCCGAGAGCGGCCAAAATTGTTGCCTCTTTAATGTCTAATAACCCTTATATTAGACAAAATGGAAAAATATCTCATTTAATAAAAATAATATATATATATATATAATATATATATATATATATATCTGTTGAGGTGGTGGGCCATGACCCCCACCACCCATCCTCCCAAACCACAACATATAACAAATTTTATTTAAAATATAACAAATTTTATTTAAAATATGGTTGACGGGCCATGACCACCGTCGACCCCAACCAATACACAAAAAACCATATGATATTATGGGGTGGGCGAGCCACCTCCGGTGGACCCGAACCATGGCCCCACCATACCACATACATTAATACAGAACGTGGGCGGTGGGGGCACTCGGGTGCCCACACAACATCCACGTAACAAAATCATTACCATAAAACGACAACAAACCCATAACCGCGCCATCACATCAACGGTCATACAAAAACAGACTCAGAAAAATATATATGCACGCGTATTTTTGGAGGAGTCGGGATTTGATCCCCTGACATCTCCTCAACCAATTTACGATTTTACCGATGCGCCAAACTGCTTCCTTGGTAAACTCCGTCGGGAAAAAAATATATAAACCATGCCTTTTTTCTCATTCGATGGAGGACGTAAGGATCGAATGATCGTGTTATGTAAAAATTAGTTAGTTGTAGTTTATTAGGAAAAAGGGCATGATCAAAGATCATGCCCGTTCACCAAGAGGCACCTAAGGCGGTATATAGCCAGGGCCTCTCACAAAAATGTAATCATTATTCAATTATCAATAAAATATTTACATATTTCTGTTTATTACGGAAGTTTTGTACTTCATCTGGTATCAGAGCTAGACGCTCCTCTCATTCGGTCGTTGTTTGACCCAGGGCACACACAGTCGCTTGTTCCCCATTTTTTTACGCCGTCGAACCGCACACGCACTAGTTGCCCACCCCTCTCCGTTGTCGAACCTTCTTTCGGACCCATTACCATCGTCCGCTGTACGCCATCGTTCCGCTCTCGTGTCGCTCTCGTCTCATTGTCCGCTGTACGCCATCCACAATCCATCATTCCACGTCCGCCCTGCCAGCTCGTCCGCTATACGCCATCCTCTGCATCCCTGTTTGCTGTAGGCCATCCTCTGCACGCCCGTCAGTTGTCTTCTTTAGGCCATCCGAAACGCTTTGACGTTTGACCCTTGACTATATCGTTATATCGTTTTGTTTATATATATATATTATATATATATATACATAACTATTATACTTAAAATATAGGTTATATAATAAGAAAAATTAATTTAATTTAAGCTGGCAGACAAATTTACACCCCCACAAACTTGCTCAATGTCAATGTCAATGGCAGATTTCAATAAAAGATTGATTGAATTGGAGAATAGGATTACTAGCCACTCCGATGATTTCAATAAAAAATTAGCCGATTTCGAGAATAAGTTTAATGGGCATTCTAACGATATCAAGAGGCTTCAGGATACGACAAATCGAATAGAACTACAAATGGGGCAGAACCATATCCAATCCGAAATGAATCAAAACCAGACCTTGGCATTGCTGAACTACTTGTAGAAAGAATGATATTACACACGAACAACTACTCCAAGAAGATGGAGGAAATCAAGAGCAATATTCATCAGACTCAACAAAATCAACAAATTCTCAAGAAAAAGCTGAATCTCCAAAAAAATCAGTGACACCCCACCAAGGAAATAGTAACACGACTTTTTCAAATAAGCAACTCTCGGATACATTTAACAATCAACACCCTTTTTTCGCTCAACCATTAGCAACATATCAGTGAAGGGCAAAAGTCGAGATACCTAAATTCGATGGAAACGAAAAATACAATGTTGCATGGATAAATAAAGTAGAAGAATACTTCGAGATTTATGACATCAACGATGATGACGAAAAGCTTAGGTACGCATCCATGAAAATGGAAGGAGAAGCATATAATTGGTACATGTGGTGGAAGAAGATGACAATTGCCATCAGTTGGAGGAAATTTAAAGATGCATTCTTTAAAAGATTCCAAGGTGTAAGGGAAGAAGAGTTTTTTTCATCACTCATCAATTACGACAAAAAGGAAGTGTGGATGAGTACACTCACGAATGGGAGACCTTAGTGACACGAGTACCTGGGTTATCAGAGTCTTGTCTAGCTCAATCATACATCTCCGGACTTAAAACTCATTTACAAGTAGAACTTGACCTTCATGACATTAAGTCAATAAAAATAGCAAGACGAAAAGCAAAAACTGTTGAAAATAAATTTGAATAAATATTGTGGTCAAAACCGGAAAAAGTATATTCAAGACAAAGAGTGCCCTAGTCTGTAAATTCAAATAATACAAGACATGTTCCACCACATCGTTGTGAAGGTGAAAAATCTAATGTGGAAATACAAAGGATAAAAGAAGGCAAATGCAAACGCTGTGGTGAGAAGTGGGACCCCAAACATAGGAGTGCTAAAGGAAAAGAATCAAGAACCTATATAATTGTGAAGCAACTAATGATTCAAATTCTAACATAGAAGAAACAGAAGATGCCCTAGAATTCTCACTAGAATTAGATGACAGAAGTATTCCGCAAGTGTCACTATCAGCTATGACAGGTATATCACAACCTCAGACTTTAAAGTTGAAAGGACATATAAAGAAGAACAACGTAGTGGTTCTCATCGACTTCGGTAGCACACAATTTTTTAGATGCAATCATGGCAAAGAGACTCAATATTTTTTCATTTCCCTTACCAAACATGAAGGTGATGGGTGCTGATGGAAAGAAGATTGAAAAAGTAGGGAAATGCCATAAGGTCAATATGCAGATTCAAGACTTTAATTTAGAATTTCCGTTCTTCACTGTACCATTAGGTGGAGTAGATGTAGTCTTAGGTATCCAATGGCTACGAACTCTAGGCACTTACGTTGCCAACCATCAAGTACAATTCATAAGATTTAAATGGAGAGGTCAGAGGTACAAATTACACGGATTCCAAGCACCAGAGAATCAAATTGTATCATCATCTCAGATGATGAAGATGATTCGAAAAGGATCACCCGCTTATGTAGTACAATGTCACCAATTAGAAATGTTATCTGCAAATATGATTAGGGAAGAGTCACCAGAGATACAAGATCTAATATAGAAGCATGAAAAAGTATTTCAAGACCTACCTATGAAAATGCCTCCTAATAGGGAAATTGAGCATACAATAGAAGTCAAAGCAGGGTCAGACCCCATCAACATCAAGCCATACCGATATCCACATCACCAAAAGATGGAAATTGAGAGATTAATCCAATACCTTTTAAAGTGTGGGATCATCTCGAAAAGTAAAAGTCCGTATGCTGCTCCAGTGGTATTGGTAAGGAAGAAGGATGGTTCATTTAGGCTATGCATTGATTATAGAGGATTAAACAAAATAAGAATTAAAAACAAGTTCCCAATTCCCTTTATTGACGAAATGTTGGATGAGCTACATGGCGCAAAATACTTCTCAAAATTGGACTTCAGCTCAGGCTATTATCAAATCAGAATCAGATTAGAAAACATACCGAAAACAACATTCCGAATACACGACGGTCACTATGAATTTAAAGTAATGTTGTTTGGGTTAACCAACGCACCAGCAACGTTTCAAGCAACTATGAACGAATTATTTCGTCCACATCTTAGGAAGTTTGTATTAGTATTCTTTGACGATATTTTAATTTACAAGAAAACTTGGAAGGAGCACTCACAACATCTGGATAAAGTTCTTACACTACTAAAAGAGCATCAGTTATATGCAAAAAAATCCAATGCACCTTTGGAAAGGAAGAGGTAGAATACCTTGGACACATTATATGCCATGAAGGCGTAAAGGTGGACCCTAATAAAATCAAAGCTATAAAGGAATGGACCAAACTAGTTAATGTATCCAAGCTAAGAGGGTTCTTAGGTTTGACTGGGTATTACCAGAAGGTTTATTAAAAACTATGCACATATAACTGCGCCTCTGACAAACCTTTTAAAGAAGAATTCATTTCTATGGGATGAGGAAGCAGGAAGGTGTTTTGAAAAATTAAAGGAAGTTATGTCTAATGCCCCGGTATTGGCGACACCAGATTTTTCTAAACCATTTCTCATCGAGTGTGATGCTTCTGGATTCGGTATAGGTGCATTGTTAATGCAAGAAGGACATCCAATAGCTTTTGAAAGCAGGAAACTCAATAAAAGAGAACACCTCAAGTCCACATACAACAAAGAAATGCTCCCTATTATGCACACACTGGCTAAGCGGAGGCAATATCTTTTGGGAAGTAAGTTCTCCATTCAAACAGACCATAACAGTCTCCAGCACCTCCTTCAACAAAAAACACTTTCCGAAAAACAACAAAAATGGGTTGAAAAAATTGCCGCCTTTGACATGGAAATGCTACATAAAAGGGGAAAAGACAATGTAGTAGCAGATGCCCTATCCAGGAAAGACGAAGAACCAACACTACTTGCAATCTCAGTTGTTGTTCCTGAATGGCTTAATGAGATTCAAAGTGAGTATGCCAAGGATCCAGAAATAACAACAATAATCAATAACCTTCCCAACAACTCAAAACTTGAATGGAAGAATGATATTCTATGGTACAAGGGAAGAATCTATCTAAATGCAAATTCCAAGTTTAAATTTAAGATACTCAAGGAGTCACATGATTCACCGTCAGCTGGACATGTAGGATTCTTTAAGACTTACTACAATTCACGTCAATCCTTCTTTTGGAAAGGAATGAGTCGCGATATTCAGAAGTATGTAGCAGAGTGTGACACATGTCAAAGGAATAAAAGTGAAAATATTACGACACTTGGATTACTTCACCCTTTAAACATTCCGAATCAGAAATGGGAAGAAATTTCGATGGACTTTATTGAGGGATTACCTGTATCTGAAGGCAAGGACAAGATTTTCGTAGTGGTCGACAGACTCACCAAATATGCTCACTTAATGGCAATAAAGAAATCATACTCAGCTAAACAAATCGCTGAAATATTTTGCAAAAATATATATAAATTACACGGTTTTCCAAAAGTCATTGTGAGTGATAGAGATGCCAAATTCAAGGGTAATTTCTGAAAAGAGTTGTTCAACCACATAGGAACCTACCTAAATATATGAGATCCGCTTATCACCCTCAAACAGATGGACAAACAGAGCTTGTCAATAAATGTTTGGAGGCCTACCTACGTTGCTACGCTACAGAAAAACAAAATAAGTGGGCTCAATGGTTGTATCTCGCTGAGTGGTGGTATAATTCTACTTATCATACTTCAGCAAAAATGATGCCATTTCAAGCTTTGTATGGATATGAACCCCCAAAATGGAAGGATCTAGCTATTGTCCAGACAAATCTACCTGCTGTTAAAAATCAACTAGAAGAAACCCAAAAAATCGTCCAAATACTAAAAGAAAACTTGAATAATGCGAGGAATCGTATAAAGCAACAAGTAGACCGAAACAAAACCGAAAGAGAGTTTGAAGTCGGAGAATGGGTGTTTGTCAAGCTCCAACCTTACAAACAATTGTCCTTAAAACAAAAAGGAAAAAACAAATTGGCACCAAAGTTCTATGGACCTTATCAGATCAACAAAGAGATCAACCAAGTTGCGTATGGTTTAAGCCTTCCAGAGAAAAGTCGTGTTCACAATGTCTTCCATGTCTCCTGCCTTAAAAGGGCACTAGGCGACCATCAATCAGCGCAAACAACACTTCCATCCTTGCATGATGAGGGAAGTGTCATCCTAGAACCAGAAGGTATTTTATCTACTAGAGAAAGAAAGCTTCGACGTCGTACAATCAAGGAATACTTGATCAAGTGCAAGGACTTACCCGAAGAAGAAGCTTCTTGGGAGACCGATGCATTTTGTCAACAACATCCGTCATTACGTATGCTTTGAGGACAAAGCATTCTCTCGAGAGGAAGGCAATGTTATGTAAAAATTAGTTAATATTATGTAAAAATTAGTTAGTTGTAGTTTATTAAGCAAAAGGGCATGATCAAAGATCATGCTTGTTCACCAAGAGGCACCTAAGGCGGTATATAGCTAGGGCCTCTCACAAAAATGTAATCATCATTCAATTATCAATAAAATATTTACTTATTTCTGTTTATCACGAAAATTTTATACTTGAGTCGGAACGGAGGACGGAAATGAAGTTCCATGCAGCGGAATCACGCCCAGGTGGAACCATGACGTAGCTCCAGGAGGCGAACCTTGACACATGTTTCGAGACAGAGTATTCCCTGATGCATAGAGGGATCTAAAAGATTCCTTGGGAGGTAAAAAATCATTTTATTAGAATGTAACCAAGTTTATAGTCAATTTTCTCAGATTTTCGCAGGGAACGCTATGGCGAGGTCAGATTTGCCTTTTGAGCAACAAATTTGCAGATTCCCAACAGAGGAGAATCTTCAAGAATCTTGAGGGAATCTTCCAGATTCCTTGGAGGCTGAAATTCGCTAGAGTCAAAATGTAACCAACTTCATACTCATTTTTCTCAGAATTTCGCAAGGAACCTGATGGCGTAGACAAAATTCTGATCTAAGCAGCAGACCTTTAAATGACCCAGATGAGGGAATCTTTGAGGAATTTAGGGGGAATCTAAAAGATTCCTGTAGCCCCAGATTTTCACTTTGTCAGAATTTAGAAATTTGACAGTCGATAACACTATTCGACGCTACGAACCTGATGGTGCAATCAGATTTTCCATTTGATCATTCCATTTTTCGGCCACTTTTCAAAGTGGAGTAGGTGTCAACATTCAATGTGAGTAGTCATTTCCATGAGATTCGATGCCCCAAGATTGATGGTGCAGCTAGACCCAACAGTTTATCATCCTTTTCTTCAGATAACTCCTTGATGTGAGGTATATGCAGTGTGACACTGTGATCATGTACTTCTTTGTCTCTTGCTTGAGATGCATTGTGTTGTATAGACTCCTGTTTGATGTTTGATGTGGGATCTTGTTTTGTTCTTGATGTGAGATGTACTTATTTTCATGTTTTGATTGAGATCCCTTTGTCGCCATGTTGACAGGATACTCATGTTGTCGCCATGTATGTTTGGATTGAGATCCCTTTGATGCCATGTTGGCGGGATGCTCATTATTAACATACGTCATGTTGATAGGAGTCCTTTTTTAAATGAGAGTTCCTGCAGCGGAACATCTCTTGGAGCCACTCCTCCGTGAGGGCATATTCCTTGTATGATAGAGAAAACACATGCATGTACATCATCACCCTTTATAGCACTTAATGCAGCGGCCTACACCATCTTGACACCGGGGCCTGGTGATCCAGGATACTTTTGCCTATAGATGTATGAAAAGAATTACATGTAAAAATTGCAGCTTAACACAAAATTATAATGTGCACACAAGAAAAGAAGAAGAAATGCATAAAAAGCATGAAGGAAGACACAGACTTGATAACGGAGTTCGTCCAACTCCGACTACGTCTCCGGGCCCTACTTGGTCAATGGGGAGGCCTTTATATCAAATGGCATATAAAGGAAGAGAATGCAATCATCTGATACATCAAAAGAGGCTTATACCTCCATTTTGAAAGATGGCTAAAAACAAAAGAACTTAGATGGAGAAGTGGGCAGCACCAATGCGTCCGTGGCGTTGAGAGGGGCTGAAAACATCTAAAATTTGTCCAAAAAAGACAAAATGCACTATTGGCCACCTGAAAAATCTCCTGCCTCGAACAGTGTGTTGAAAATTCTCTCCCCCCTGCTTTTTCCAATCATCGAACTTTATAGTGCCTCTGTTAGGACAAATCCCTCTTAAATCGGGGTTGTTTGGCATAAAATAGAGGTCGTTTGAATGGAAAGTTCGGCGGGTGTAACGAAGCCTTCAAAATAGTCTTTTTATTATTGAAGCGATAATACACTAAAAACCCCGTAAAACACTAAAACCTGACCAAAAACTGTTTACCGGGATTTCAAAAATTATTAAATCGGGCATATATACTTATTGGGTCCGGGCCAGATATCGCAATCGCAAGTTGCTGAGGTCCAAGGCCCCTATATATCGGGGAACTTTGCCGCCCACTGATCACCGATATCGACATCGACTGATTGCACCCCTAATCGCCTATATCGGCGTTAGCCCATTGCACCTCCGATCGCCGATGTCGATTACCCCGATATCGCCGATACTGATTCCGCTGATCCGATTGCTGATCTGATATAATCGGAGATCGCTGATCGGGGGATTCCGCTATGCTCCTTAAGTCCGCCCCTTTGGATGTGTCGATTGCGATTTTGCCTTTTAAAGCTTAAAAGTCCATTTTTAAAGAAAAATGCCTCATTTTCCTAGGGAACAAAGCAACCTTCTTTTCGCGATAACTTCATCATCTAGACTTGGATTGAAGTGCCGTTTGCGCCGTTGGAATCAGGACGTCGAGATCTACGCTCTAGTCCTGGGTCAACTTCATTCTGAGCACTTTGATTTTGAGGTTTTCCATGCCATTGTATCTAAAGATCCACCTGGATCAATCCTCCCCATTGAGGAGCTTTTGGACCGCCAAAAGCTTTCACTGGTTAATTGGCAAGTGAGGGAATTGTTCCCTCACCTTTTCCTTTTCCAGCCATTTGGCCTTGTTGGGGTGCATTCTCTTAAAACCGACTCGAAAGTATTCCACATCTTCTCGTTGTGAAGTCCTAGTCCTTCTGTCAAGGATGATGTCCTCCAGTAACTCATCGAGATATTCTGGTGCAAAATCATCGACTGTAGGAACTGTGCCCACCTCATCTGTGTTCATGATCAATGGTGTTTCATACAGCTTTATGTTTTGTACATTCACTACTGAGTACATTTGCATATATATTGACAAATCAAGACGAAAGGCATTGTTTCCAATCTTCTCCAATATGGTGAATGGACTATACTGGTTGTGTCGCAACTTCTTCCCTTCTTCCTTCATCCTGTCCTTGCTGATATGGAACCACACTTTGTCGCCCACTTGGAATTGGTGGTCGACTTGGTGTTGGTCATGTTGAGCCTTGTAACGGGCTTGACTTTTCTCCAACTGCTCTTTTACTGCTTGGTGAATCAACTGGATTCGCTGAATGAACTGCTGAGCTTTGTCCTTATCATTACATCAACTGGAGCCATCTTCCCTTCCAAAGACCATATCAAAAGGGTCCTTTGGCTGGTAACCAAAGCATGTCTCAAACGGTGAACGCTGCGTAGATGAATGCACTGCTCGGTTGTAGGAATGTTGTACATAGGGGAGATGTTCATCCCACAACTTGGGATGTTTCCCACAATAGCCTCGCAACAAGTGTACCACGGTACGGTTTACAACCTTTGTCTGTCCGTTAGTCTGCGGATGAAATGCTGTGCTTCTTTTCAATTTGGTGTCCATCCTCTTCCACAAACTGGTCCAAAACTCTCCGAGAAAGCGAGTCTCGATCTGACAAAATAAATGTGGGTAATCCAAAATGGAC
The DNA here is from genome assembly GCA_000404065.3 of Pinus taeda. NCBI lineage: Eukaryota > Viridiplantae > Streptophyta > Pinopsida > Pinales > Pinaceae > Pinus > Pinus taeda. The sequence continues at coordinate 42,632 of APFE031328901.1, forward strand.
CCAAACATGCTGAAAGAAAAGAGAAGTAGTCTGCTCTGCAGTAATCTGCTTTTTACAAGGCATAAGAATACACATCTTGCTAAACCGGTCAACGACAACATACAAATAGTCGTGATTCTTTTTAGACAAAGGTAAACCTCTTACAAAGTCCATTGACACACTTTCCCATGGACGACTCGAAATAGGGAGTGGTGTGTAGAGCCCGAGTTTTCTATTAGAGGGCTTTGAAACAAAACACATCACACACCCCTTTACATAGCAAGTCACAATGTTTTTCATATAAGGCCAAAAACAAAATCTTTGTACATGACATAAAGTCTTTTCGACACCAAAGTGTCCAAACACAAGAGAGGTGTGGGCCTCTCGAAATACATGTACTCTTTCCCCTATGGGAATACACAATTTACCAAGGTGATACAACAATTTCCCCTGCAAGTGATAGTTGTCCACATGTGAACCATGGGTTAGTTTTGCATAAATTTCCTTAAAGTCATCATCGTTAGCATATTGTTCAGCATAACTCTCAAAAGACAACGAAACATTATGCAAAATAACAGAAGCAGAAATAGGAGGGTGAGATAGCATATTGGCCAGTTTATTGCTAGTGCCCTTCTTATATTTTATTACCAAATGAAACTGTTGAAGAAAACCCATCCACTTGAAATGACGAGATTGTTGTAACTTGGTTTGTCACTGAAGGTACTGCAAGGGCTGATGATCCGTATGGATGATGGTCTCCTTACCGATCAGGTAGTGTTTCCACTTTTTCACACTCTGCACCAAGACATAAAGCTCCTTGTCATAAGTGGGATAGTTTATCACAACTTGAGAAAACTTCTCAGAATGGTAACAAATCGGCTTCTTTTGTTGCATCAGTATAGCTCCCATGGCATAACTGCTGTCATCGGTTTCGATCTCGAATGGCTGTTGGAGATCGGGTAATGCTAAGACTGGCGCGGAGCTGATGTTTTCCTTCAATGTTTCGAAGGACTTCTGTTGTCTTCCTTCCCATTGGAAGACCTGTTTCACACTTGTCAATGTGCACAAAGGTACTGCAATAACTGAGAAATTAGCAATAAATCTCCTCCAATACTGGACTGCACCTAAAAAGCTATGGACCTCGGTTACACTAGTAGGTTTAGGCCAATTTACAATTGCTTCAACTTTAGAGGGATCAATTTTTAACTGACCATGACCAACAATATGACCTAGGTAACCCAAAGAGGTTTTCTCGAACTCACATTTTGACAATTTTACAAAGAGTTTTTCTTTTCTCAGTACATCAAGCACTTTCTTTACATGACACACATGCTTAGCGCAACTCTTACTAAAGACAAGTATATCATCTAAATATACAAGAACAAATTCATCAATGAAAGGTCGAAAGAGATCATTCATGACCCTCATAAAAGTGGCTGGAGCATTGCAAAGTCCGAATGGCATCACCATCCATTCAAACAACCCCTGTTTGGTCTTGAAGGCGATTTTCCACATGTCCTGTTCTGCGATTCGGACATGGTGATAACCACTGTGCAAATCCAACTTGGTGAAATAAACAACATTTTTTAATTGATCTAATAAATCATCTATGCGTGGAAGGGGGTAGCGATTTTTAACCATAATTTTGTTTAGCGCGCGGTAATCCATGCACATCTTCCATGTGTCATCTTTCTTTGGCACTAAAACAATCGGTGAGCCACACGGAGAGGTGCTCGGACTGATGACCCCTTGGTCCAACAATTCCTGTACTTGTTTCTTGATTTCCTCCATCTCAATAGTCGACATCTTGTACATGCCAATATTTGACAAATGAGCGTCATGCTGCAAATGGATTTCATGTTGGATTTCCCTCTTCGGAGGTAATCCCTTTGGTTTCTGAAATAGCTCATCATAATTAGAAATTAATTCAGATAATTCCCGTTTATGTTCCTGATCGCAACCCTGGAAAGCATTAGCGAATTCTGCCTCTTTTTCCCTTACAATCGTAAGCATGCAACCTTTACTGGAATTCACCAGTTTTTTCATTTGTCCAGCACTTACAAGGCTGACATTGATTTTATTTTGATGAGCCCTTACTATATATTCTACCCCATCTTTTTGATTTGGTATTTGTTTTCATGACGAAAGAAGACTACCTTTCTATCATACAGGTATGGGTTCCCTAACACCATGCCACAGATATCCAGTGGTATTACATCCAATTCTACTTCGTCTACTAGCTTAGAAGCAATTACAAATTTGACCTTACACTATTTGGTTACATTCAGGTTTGCTTTATCATGTATCCATCCAAGCGGGTAAGGTTTCGGGTGTGGTTTTGTTTCTAAGCCAAGTTTCTTTACCATGGATCCTGCAATTAAGTTTGCTTGTATCAAACAGAGTTTCAACTTTAGTATGATTTACAACAACTCTGATATGAAACAGTTCAATTCACTTTCGGTCACTAGGAAGGGACTCATTTACAGAACTGGTGCCTTCATGCGATTCAGAATTGACATGAGGTGTAAGAGTACCTTTTGTTCCTACTGCTGTGATCAACGCTTCTCCCGAATCCGATCCAAGGTCTTGTTGCGCTGTTGCCACTGTCTTCTGCTTCCCTTTTCCTCCATACTTCTTTGGATGCTTTTCTGGGTGCTGCTTCCAACAATAATTGTCATCGTGGCCTTCCTTTTTGCAGTGATTGCAATACGGTCGTTCTCCTTCTTTCGCTGCTGCTGTTTTCTTCTCCTTTCCCTTCCATTTCGCTTTAGCTTTGTCATTGGGAGGTTTGAATGGTGGTTTTCTGGAATGATCATCTATTTCATTTTTGCCCCTGTTCTCAATATGAATTGCCTTTACACTAGCTGAGTCAATAGTGGTTGGTTCAAACAACAACAATGAATGCCTAATATAACTGTGCAATGAGGCAATATACTTAGTTACAACTTCAGGTGTATCAAGTGCAATACCCAATTTCAGTGCTTGCTTTCTAAACTCCTTTGTAAAACTCTGAACATCCTAACCTTTGCCTTGCCTTAAATACTGCCAATTCATTAAAGCTTTTTGCTTGTATCCTAAGGGATAAAACTGTTCCTTTAACGCAGAAATAAAATCAAGCTATGAGGAAGGGTTCTTCTCCACCATTCCCGTGTGTTGAACCTTGTCGTTCTGGGTTTCTCTCCTCTGCTTTCTCCAGCCTTAAAACCAGCTGACTGATATTCTCTGCCATTGAATAGAAAGTCTTGTGGAAATTATGCTCCTCTTCAAGATGAGCTTCATCTTCTGCCATGTTTCTCCTTCGATGTGCACGCCCTGCTTCGGGAAGGCTTTAATTCCCCTCCGCCTCTTCGGAGTATGTCTCTTGTTAGCATACAAACATGCAATTCACATCTAAAAAGACCTGCTCTGATACCACTTGATCCAGGATACTTTCGCTTATAGATGTATGAAAAGAATCACATGTAAAAATTGCAGCTTAACACAAAATTATAATGTGCACACAAGAAAAGAAGAAGAAACGCATAAAAAGCATGAAGGAAGACACAAAGACTTGATAACGGAGTTCGTCCAACTCGGACTACGTCTCTGGCCCCTGCTCGGCCAATGGGGAGGCCTTTATATTAAATGGCATAAAAAGGAAGAGAATGTAATCCTCTGATACATCAAAAGAGGCTTATACCTCCATTTTGAAAGATGGCTGAGAACAGAAGAACTCAGATGGAGAAGTGGGCAACACCAATGCGTTTGTGGCGTTGAGAGGGGCTGAAAACATCTAAAACTTGTCCAAAATAGACAAAATGCAATATCGGCCACCTGAAAGCTCTCCTGCCTCAAACAACGTGCTGAAAATCTTCTCCCCCTTGCTTTTTCCAATCATCGGACTTTATAGTGCCTCTGTTAGGACAAATCCCTCTTAAATCGGGGTTGTTTGGCATAAAATAGAGGCCGTTTGAATGGAAGGGTCGGTGGGTGCAACGAAGCCTTCAAAATAGTCTTTTTATTGTTGAAGCGATAATACACTAAAAACCTCGTAAAACACTAGAACCCGACCAAAAACTGTTTACCCGGATTTCAAAGAGTATCAAGTCGGGCATATATACTTATCTGGTCCAGGCCCGATATCGCAATCGCAAGTTGCTGAGGTCTAAGGCCAACTTTGCCGCCCACCGATCGTTGATCGCACTCCCAATTACCGATTTCGGTATTGGTCGATCACACCTTCGATTGCCGATGTCGATTACCTCGATATCGCCAATATTGATTCCGCCAACTTGATCGCCCTCTGATCGCTGATCCGATCTAATCGGAGATTGCTGATCCGATCTAATCGGAGATCGCTGATCGGGGGATCCCGCTGTGCTCCTTAAGTCCGCCCCTTTGGATGTGCCGATTGCAATTTTGCCTTTTAAAACTTAAAAGTCCATTTTTAAAAGAAAATGCCTCATTTTCCTAGGGAAAAAAGCAACCCTCTTTTCGTGATAATTTCATCATCTGGACTCAGATTGAAGTGTTGTTCGCGCCGTTGGAATCAGGGCGACGAGATCTACGCTCTGGTCTTGGGTCGACTTCATTATGAGCACTTTGATTTTGAGGTTTTCCATGCCATTGTATCTGAAGATCCACCTGGATCACTTGGAGACGTAGTCCCTCCTGGACGAACTCCATTTTCAGCATCTTTGTTTTATGTTGTTGTTTCTTCTCATGTTCCTTCTTCTTTACAACATGCATATATGTTCTTTTATGCTCGTTTAAATGCAATTCTAACAACATCACAGAAGTAAAAGATCTTGGTTAAATCCGAGAGTTGAGTCAACTCGGATCATTAGGTTATCTTAGGTAGAGTTCTGCATGCCTGCGTAGGTGCATAAGAGTGCATTTGAGAGTCTATAGTGGCGGAACTCTTAGGTTATTCAAAGTCTGTACTGTCAATCCTTAATTGTGAAGGTTGCATAGTTTGTAAGCCAGTTGAATGTTTAACTCCTATGAGCATAAACAAATGATCCGAAAGTCGTGATATGTCAGTTTTCAATTGTGAAGGTTGCAAACTCTATAAGCCAGTTGAATGTTTAACTCATGTGAGCATAAGCAAGCGATCTGGCAGTAAAGGTTGGGCTGTAGGGCTAAGAGTCAAATGACTAATGAATTTGGCTAGTGTTGTGAAGTTTTGCTGTCATCAACAACTAGTTTGGCCATAGGTTAGAGAGGTTCGAACTAGCTCTGACACCAGTTGTATTGAACCAAACAGTTGAGTACCATATCCATCTGTTATGTAAAAATTTAGTAAGTTGCAATCATAGATTAATTAGGCAAAAGGGCCCTTTTGCCAAGAGGCACCCAAGGCAATATATAAGCAGGGGCCCTTCTATGTAAAGATCATCATTCATCAATAAAAATATATACTTATGTCTATTACTGAGTTGTATGCTCCATTTAGTATTAGAACGGGTCGCTCCTTGGTTACCTGTTGCTCTAGTCGTGTTGTTGTCACTGTTTTTCTCTCTGCTCTATTCCACTGTGTCCGATTCACCCATCCAACCGTCGTTGTCTTTGTTCCTTGTTACCCTGGTATTTCACCACAGACCCCACCGTGCTCTGCTCCCATCTCCTTTGCTGCTTTTCTCGTGTGCCCTCTTTCTCAACCGCCATTCCCGATCCACCACCTTTGTTCCACTATCCATATATTCTTCGTCCAGTTCGACCCTTAACCATTCTTCTAGCCCTGCTGTCTCACTCACTGTTTAGCCCTGATGTCTCATTTGCTGTCTGTCGCGTCTAGTTTCACTTTCTGCTTGACCCACCCTTGTCCATGCTGACAGCCAACACATCCACCGTAACGCGCCGCTTGCCTCCCTCCCGTGGCTCAACCGCTTGCCTAACTACACATCAACTATTTCGGCCGATTCAAAAAAATAATAATTCAACAAGTCACACTATAGTTATATTAATGCCTATATAGTTGTAATATTAATTTATTATATGATTTATAACTATATAATTTATTAATATAAATAACCATATATATTATATATTTATAAAGTGATTTAAAAAATAATATCTATATATATATATATATATATATATATATATATATATATATATATATAAAGATTACCACCATAGTTTAATAAAAAAAATGAGGGTTAAGTAAAAAAAAAGTTACGCTGGATAAATATACTCCACCACAAACCCGATCAATGCCTTCATCAATGTCGATGGCCGATTTTAACAAAAAATTGATAGATCTTGAGACTAAGGTCAACGGACATGCCGAAAAAATTGAGGAACTCGAGGATAAAACGAAGAGAATAGAGAGTCAGCTCGAGCAAAATCATAACAAATTTAAAAAGGATTATATGATCTTTTCAAATAAGGTGGACCAAAATCATAATGCAGCCTCAATAGCTCATGAACAAGCAATGGTGATGTTGACCTGTATTTGTGACAAGTTGAAAATTACACTTGATCAAACACCCCAAAATAACGAAGGTACTCAACATCCAAATTCTTCGAGTACATCAAACTCATGAGACTCACATGAAACCCCTGAGTCTCCAAAAACATCTTCCACACCTAATCAACAAAATAGTAACACGAATTTTCAAAATATGCAGCTCTAGAATCAATACTCAAATATGCAGTTCTCGAATCAATACCCCTTCTTCACTCCACCAGTTACTACATATCAACGAAGAGCAAAGCTTGAGCTCTCCAAATTTGATGGTAACGAGAAATGCAGTGTTGCATGGTTCAATAAAACAGAAGAGTATTTCGAGATTTACGGTATTGACAATGATGATGAGAAGATCAAGCATGCATCCATGCAAATGGAAGGCGAAGCATATAATTGGTATATGTGGTGGAAGAAGACGACACTTTATATTAGTTGGAAGAAATTCAAAAATGCATTCTTTAAGATGTTCCAAGGTGTCAAGAAAGAAGAGTTCTTCTCAGCACTCACTAGACTACAACAAAAAGGAAATGTGGACGAATACACTCAAAAATGGGAAACCTTAGCTACACGAGTACCTGGATCATCAGAAACTCGTCTCATTCAATCATACATCACGAGACTTAAACCTTGGCGGTTCTTGAGCTTCATGACCTCCATTCTATAGAGGAAGAAGACAGATTCACAAGTTGTTGAAAAGAAGCACAAAAGATGTAATGGCCAAAAGTTGAAAGAGTATATTCGAGACAAAGGTTTCCCCAAACTACGAACGTGGATAATACAAAATATGTTCCACCACATCTTCGTGAAGGAGAAAAAAGTAACTTGGAAATGCAAAGAATGAAAGAAGGTAAGTGCAAACGTTGTGGCAAAAAATGGGACCCTAAGCATAGATATGCTAAAGGAAAAGAAACCAAGAACCTGTATACATGTGAAGCAACCAATGATTCAGACAATGAAGAATTAAACATAGAAGAGATTGAAGATTCTCCACAATTTGCTCCAAAACCAGATAACGAGAATATTCCACAAGTGTCATTATCGACCATGACAGGTATACCTCAGCCCCATACATTAAAGTTAAAAGGTCATATAAAAAAGAGCAACATAATGGTTCTAATCAATACCGGTAGCACCCACAACTTTTTGGACTCAACTATGGCGAAAAGGTTCAACATTTTCGCGTTTTTTATGCTCAACATGAAAGTTATGGTAGCTGACGGTAAGAAAATTGAAAAGTAGGGAAATGCCATAAAGTCAAATCACTGATTCAAGACTATAATCTACAGTCTCCGATCTACACTGTACCATTAGGAGTTGATGTGGTCCTAGGTATCCAATGTCTACAAATCATAGGTAGTTACTCTGCCAACCATCAAAAGCAATTTATAGAATTTAAATGGGAAGGGCAGAAATACAAGTTAGATGGGTTCCAGCGCCCAAAGAATCAAATTGTATCATCATCCCAGATGATGAAAATGATCCAAAAGGGAGCACCAACTTATTTAGTGCAGTGTCATCAATTAGAGATGCTAACTTCAAATCTAGTTAACAAAGAGTCACCTGAAGTTCAAGAACTAGTTCAAAAGCACAAAAAGTGTTCCAAGATCTTCCAATGAAGATGCCTCCTAAAAGAGAAATTGAGCACAAAATCGAAGTCAAATCAGGATCAAATCTCGTCAACATCAAACCATATCAATATCCACATCATCAAAAAACTGAAACCGAGAGATTAGTCTAAGATTTTTTAAAATTTGGTATTATCACAAAAAGTAGAAGTTCATATGTTGCTCCAGTTGTATTAGTTTGAAAAAAAGATGGATCATTTAGACTATGCATAGATTATCAAGGGATAAACAAGATAACGATTAAGAACAAATTTCCAATTCCTTTTATCGATGAAACGCTGGATGAACTACATGGAGCTAAATACTTTTCAAAATTAGATTTGAGATCGGGGTATTACCAAATAAGGATAAGGTTGGAAGACATAGCAAAAACTGCGTTTCAAACACATGAAGGTCATTAGGAATTTAAGGTAATTCCCTTCAGATTAAATAATGCTCCGACTACCTTCCAAGCCACCATGAATGAGGTATTTTGTCCATATTTAAGGAAGTTTGTGTTAGTGTTCTTTGACGATATTCTAATCTATAGCAAAACATGGAAGGAACTTCTACAACATCCGGAGCAAGTTCTCACTATATTAGAAAAACATAAGTTCTATGCAAAGACGTCCAAGTGCAAATTCGGAAAAGAAGTAGAGTACCTCAGACACAATATCCAACGTAGGAGTAAAAGTAGATCCTAATAAGATCAAGGCTATAAAAGAATGGCCCAAACCAGTTAACATCTTCAAGTTAAGAGGATTTTTAGGATTGTTGGGTACTATCGAAGGTCTATTAAAAACTATGCCCATGTAATCGCACCCATAACGAACCATCTAAAGAAGAACTCATTTCGATGGGATGATGAAGCAAAAGGGTGTTTTAAAGATATGAAGGAAATTATGTCCACTGCACTTGTATTAACAACTCCATATTTTTCAAAGCCGTTTGTAATTGAATGTGATGCTTAAGGTTTTGGCATAGGAGTAGTATTAATGCAGGAAGGTCACGCAATCACGTTTGAAAGCAGTAAGGTCAACAAGAAAGAATGTCTCAAGTCTACATATAACAAAGAAATGCTTGCCATTATGCACACATTAGCCAAGTGGAGACAATATCTCTTGGGAAGTAAGTTCTTAATACAAACAAACCATAATAGTCTTCAACACCTCCTCCAGCGAAAAACAGTATCTACAGAACAACAATAGTGGATCGAAAAAGTTGCCACCTTCGACATGGATATATTACATAAGAAAGGGAAGGACAACGTAGTAGCTGATGCTCTGTCCAGAAAAGATGAAGAATCGTCATTACTGACAATTTTAGTTGATATCCCATTATGGCTTAATGAAATTCGAAGTGAGTATGCAAAAGATCCAGAAACAAGTGTTATAATCAATAAACTTCCTTAGAATTCAAGATTTGAATGGAAAAACGATATTCTGTGGTACAAGGGGAGAATTTACCTAAGTCTAAATTCTAAATTTAAAGCCAAAGTTCTCAAAGTGTCCCAAGACTCACTATCAGCGAGACATGTAGTGTTTTTTAAAACCTATTATAATTTATAATGCACGTCAGTCTTTTCTCTGGAAGGGAATGAATAATGATATTTAAAAATATGTAGCAGAATGCGATAAATGCCAGAGAAATAAAAATGAGAACAATAGGACGCCCAGATTGCTCCATCCCTTACACATTCCAATTCATAAATGGGAGGAAATATCAATGGACATTATCGAAGGGTTACCTGTGTCTAATGGCAAGGACAATATTCTCGTAGTAGTTGACAGACTCACTAAGTATGCACACTTCATTGGAATGAAGAAATCAGATTCAGTTTAAGAGATTGCTGAGATATTTTGCAAGAATATCTACAAATTACATGGATGTCACAAGGTCAGTGTTAGTAATAGAGACACTAAATGTAAAGGGAATTTTTGGAAGGAGTTTTTCAAACATATCGGAACGTACCTCAGTATGAGTTCTGCATATCATTTTCAAACAAAAACTGTCAATAAACATTTAGAAGTTTACCTTCGTTGTTATGCAGCAAACAAACAAAGTAAGTGGGCTCAGTGGTTACACCTCGCTGAATGGTGGTACAATTCAACTTATCACACTTCCGCAAAAATGACCCCATTTCAAGCTCTGTACGGATATAAACCTCCTAAATGGAAGGACTTAGCCATCACCGAGACAAAAGTTCCAGCAGTCAAGGATCAGTTAGAAGAAACTCAAAAATTCTTTCAAGCGTTAAAAGAAAATCTAAGTATTGCGAGAAATTGCATGAAGCAGCAAGCCGACCAACATAGAACACAGAGAGAATTTGAAGTTGGAGAATGGGTATTTGTTAAACTTCAGCTTTACAAGCAATTATCCCTAAAGCAGAAAGGGAAAAACAAATTGGTGCCAAAGTTTTATGGATCGTATCAGATTAACAAAAAGATCAGCGAAGTAGCATACAACTTAATCTTCCAGATAATAATCGAGTTCACAATGCTTTCCGTGTATCTTGTCTTAAAAAGGCATTGGGCAAATACCAATCAGCACAAACAATGCTTCTGATATTTAGATGATGAAGGCAAATTTGTTTTAGAACCAGAAGGAATTGTTACCACCAGGGAAAAGAAATTACAATCTCGAGTAATTAAAGAGTATGTTATCAAGTGGAAGAACCTGAAGAACCCTGTTGGGAGACAAAAGCGTTTCATTAACAACATTCGTCGTTACGTATGCTTTGAGGACAAAGCATCTTTTCGTGAGGAGAACAATGTTATATAAAAATCTAGTAAGTTGTAATCAGAAGATCCTGCCCTTTTGCACTTTCACCAACAGGGACCTGAGGCAATATATAAGCCAGTGGCCTTGCCCTTCTATGTAAAGATCATCATTCATCAATAAAAATATATATTTATGTCTATTACCGAGTTGAATGCTCCACCATCACAGAAAATGGCGTAAACCCATAATGTTGGAAAAAAGGAATGTGATAAATAAATGTTGGAATGCAATGATGACGCGTAGTCAAGAACATTGTCATATGTATAGAACACATGCAATATGACCATTCTAAAGGGCCCACTTTGTGCTAAAGGACATGATCCTCCATAAACATAATTTACATAATTGGATTCATTATATGTTAGAAACTATATTTAGGACTCGGATCATGGGGCTCAGTCCGATATAATAGCTCTTCTATGGTGGTTGGAAGGAGCAAATTCTCAATTGTACATGATGTGTTTTTGTGATTTGGAAATATAGGACTCAGGAACAAAAATACGTGAGTCATGCATAGGTTTTCTTTGCAAGCACCGACAAGGAAAACATCCATACACTATTATTTAAAGAAACCAGTCAGGAAGGAACTAGACTATCGGAAATTAGTTGGGTGTTATCCTTGGGGAGATTGTTTAAGTTTTACCCAAGCTATGCACTCATGCTATGAATTAAGCCCAATGATCTCTGAAATAACTCAACATTAACATGCTTTATTATTTCTTCACTCATAGTATTGGAGAGCTGCTCTTGTGTGAAAGTTCAGATGCTCACGAGTCAGAGCATTCCATAGAAAACTCCACAGTAGCTTGGTCGAGTTTTAGGCATAATGCATTGTGGGAATTCCATTTATGTTATAATACATCAGTAAGGTATAAAATAATAAAGTTTTTCTGTTAACTCTTCTTCTCCTCAACTAGGATCTTAGAGGTTCTTGGGATCACGAGGGAAGTTACCTTTATATTCTTCTGAATGATCTAATATATCCTTTAAATGTTTTATTTTATTCCATTGTGCATTAAGTTTCAGCCATGGACGTTCCACTGATTTGGCAAAGTTGTCTAAATGTAACGGCTTTGCTTCTTCTGTATGCAGTCAGAGGAGCCTCCCTTGTCTGTTCTTCATCTTCAGTATCCTGACTGGCCAGACCATGGAGTTCCTAACACTACTCAATCAGTCCGTGAACTTGTTAAAAGGCTATATTTGATACCTCCAAAGTTGGGTCCATTTGTTGTACATTGCAGGTTGAGTATCTATTGCTGAAATCTCTTATGCATATTAACTATATACATATTCGTGTGGACAGATGTATAATTTGATTGTTTGGCGGTGTTTACAGTGCTGGTATAGGAAGAACTGGTGCATTTTGTACCATAAGTCACACCATTCTCAGAATTCTGGAAGGTGATGTATCTGCTCTGGATATCAGCGCAACAATACGTCAATTCAGAAACCAGCGCTTAGGCATGGTTCAGACCCAGGTAAATAAGCCATCAACAAAGAAGTAATTTAAATTACTTACAATTTCACTTTCCAATTTTAGGAATTTGTTTTACACTCGACGATAGTTGTTCTTTATCTTGATTAACTGCATCCAGGATCAATACATTTTTTGCTATGATGCTGTGGTTCATGAGCTTGAAGATCTCATCTCTCAGCAAAACAAAAGCTAAAGCCTATGGGAGGTACTGATTATTCTTCATCAGGTCAACAATAACATTTGTTATTTGGTGCACAATTATCCATAATTCAATTCGTTCCCCATCTCTGCCTCCTATACAAAGGAGAGTTCTACCAGACGGGGTCCATGGACTGGAATCTTTGTGGATAGACTTTATAAGTGAATATTTAAACATTGTAGTCCATTTTGTAGGAAAATCTTGATTTGCATTGACAAGAGTAATCTGAATCTTATATTCTTCTCGCAAATTATGCTCCTAATGTCTGACAAATTACCGTATTGCACGTCTTCATTTATTCGGTAATTGCATGCTAACATCTGCTGCAGGGTAAATAATCTCATTCATTCACCTTTGGCATGAACACAATCTGAAGAATGTCTATGGAATAATTTAATTTTACTAATGGATCAGAGAGGCTGAAGCAAGGTATTCATGCTTGTAATGGGACTGGGAATAAAGGACAGATATCATACATTACATTGACTTCGTTTAAATTGAGGATCACACTATTGTCTTAATTTCTTTGTTTATATATCCAAGAGAGTAGGTGTCTGTGTGCTTTGTGTGTTTCGTTGTGATTGCTGGCTCTGTGATGCCTCTTAATTGAAAGAACTTGTAAGATCATTAAAAATCAAAATTCTTGTCATCTCTGCGATGCCTTCTTAATTATATTTATTAAAACTCATAAATTATGAAATTATTAAAATCAAACCAACTAATTCTTTATTTAAAATTTTGTTCCATTGTTTGGTATAACAATCTATCCAACGACGTATGTTGCTCTGCCAATACTATAAATCTGGACAAAAGCTCGGAAATGGACGGAGTCCTTCCTGCAATGATGTTCAAAAGGATATAGCAAATTAGGGCCAAAATTGAAGGACTGATTTGAATTTCTATTTGAATAGTTTTTCTCAAAAAAATTCATATCTTCATAATTTTTTTGTTTGTTGTTTTTTGGACGCAAGGAATCAGTAAATAAATTGGGTTTGTATTTATGTGACAGGGGTCAATTCTGAATCTTAACATAATGACCTCTAGCTAACCGTTTTTCTCAAAAAAGTTAACATAATGACCTCTAGCTAAGTTTTTCTCAAAAAAATTCATGACTTCATAATTTTTTTGTTTGTTGTTTTTTGGACAGAAGGAATCAGTAAATAAATTGGGTTTGTATTTATGTGACATGGGTCAATTCTGACTCTAACTAAGGGTTTGTTAGGTGTACAGAATTATGCTCACAATGATGTTCAAACAATGTATCAATTAATGGCCAAAATTAAAGGACTGATTTGAATTTCAATTTGAAGAGTCTTTTTAAAAAAAATGTGTTTTTTTATACTAATGACTAAAGGAATCAATAAATAGGCTAGTTTTATATTTGTGTGATGGGGTTGGTTCTGATTGAGCCGAGAAGCTCATTCTAGAACCTAGTATGAGGGGTGTGTAAGTGTGTGTAAGTTTGTCCGTTCCTTTGTACTTCTTTAAAATAAAAATAAAAATAAAAATGATGTTCTAAATAGAAAAATAATGTCGGCTATAATAGAAAAATATTTCAACAAGAAATTTAAAAAAACTATTTGAAGATCTATGTTAACTAATTTATGTCCATATCAACTTCATATATATCTATATAGAGAAAAAAGTTTTTATGGTTAATTTTTATTTGGTCCTATATATACTCTATTTATCATTCAAAAATACAATTTAAGCAATGAAAAATAATACATTATATTTTGCACTCTAAAAAAGTTTGCACGCTAAGAAATTTGAACCCTCTCGGCTCATGTTAGATTTGTACTTAAGATGAATCTATGTTGTTAACACAATGACCTCCAGTTAAGGAATAGTCAATTGTTATACCCACGAGGTTTTGAACTGGTGACCATTATGCAAGGAGTACCCTAACAATATACCATTTCACCCACTATTATACGCCCTATATGGGGAAAATGAAAATCCATATTGAAGTGTTTGGATTTAATATTTTAAATTAAAATGTGCAAAGCGTTGCCTTAAAATATAGCAGACCTTTTAAGGGGAAACCTACAAGGAAAAAATTAGACTAAGTGACACGTGGCCCATTGTCACCACAACCACTACCCCCCTGCTCTTTATGGATTTTCACCAATGAGAGGCTTTTTGTTTAAAGGTCACTTATGATAGATAATGCTAGGTTCAAGGTTCAAAGTAACAAATGATTTATAGAGGATGCATTGATTTTTCATGACTTTCTAATCTGATAATTACTTCCAATGATTTCTTTATTAATTCATCTTGAGTCACATACACCATTAAGCAATTCTACATAGAAAAATCTGAAGAGTAAAAAAATAATGACAATAAGATCATGAAGAGACAGTCACATGACGCAAATTTTTCTACCTTGGGAAAAGCCTAACTATAGAAAAACCCAACAACCTTTTCTTAAAGAAATTGTCCAATTCAACAATAGATACAATTTTATTTAACCTCAATATCTAATGAGTTAATCCTGGTCAAATAGACCACATTTTTAGCCTCTTGCAACTTAGCTGAATTCCAGCATTTGCAACTATCGTAGAAATTTGATCAACTTACCCAAAAAACCTCAGTCATCGCGAGTCAAACTTCAAGTCAAACTTTGTTGGTCTCCTCTCTCTCTCACTCTCTCTCTCCCTTTTGCACATGTGGATAAAAAAACAAAAGAATTTGATTGATCTGAATTGGTCTTCAAGTGAGGAAGTTGATTTGCATTATATAGTGATTTGATGAGCCCAAATCGATGTGTTTGTTGGCTAGGGCTGACTTGACTTTTGGAGGTAGTTCAAAAATTTAAATTCAAAAATTATTCTTTTATATTTATTTTATGTGCGGACTTGGAGTAGCTGGGAAAATCGATTGCAGCTACACCAAAAATCAATAGGATGACTCTTCTAAAGGAAAAGGTTCATTAAGCAAGAAAATGGCAACTCTCATCCTCTAACAAGGCCAAATTAGGACACAATTGACCTAGGGCTTGAGCGATAAGAAGCCAAGTGGATTAGCCTAGAGTCAATTGGCTAAGAAAAAATTTCCCAACGAAGAATACCAACAAACAAATGCATCAAGGAACCTTCAATAAGTCCACAAGTTGAGGCTTTGCAAATTAGGATTTTCCTAGCGCAAATCTACTTAGGGCAAGAGAATTAGGGCTTGAAATTGAAAGATTGGCCACCAAGGGAGGTTGATTTTGAGGCAACCAAGTCTTTCCTCAATGTTGAATCTTTCCACAAGTCACAACTCTCCTAAGTCAATTCACACCAAGCCCTAATTGGCCATTTGTCGTTGAGAATGTTGAAATTAGAAATAGGGAGAAAATTCAAGTTTGGGGATGAATTATGTGTGAACACCAATTTGAGAAGGCCAATGCCTAGTCCTTGGGATGGTGGAGTCTATGGATGTGAAAGATGTGCTAAATCTTCGAATGGAGTAAGGATATTTTTGATGCCTTGCCACAAAACCCTAGTTATTATCTTTGTGAAGGATCAAGGCCACTTGGGATAACTAGTTTAAAGTTTCACCAAGTGGGTTGCCATTCACTTTCCATACATGAGTAATGCATGCAATGATGATATCTAGATTATATACAATAGATCTTCAATAATAAATGGCACAGTAAAAAAACCCTAGATAATCAACACATTCCATACATTTGACATAAGATTAAAAATTTATCAAATACAAGGCTTACTTACGAGACAAAATGCATGGACAATCCTTTATTGATCTAAGACAACTTCTCCAATGCCAAGAAATAGCTCCAATATACAATAATGGTCCATAGAAGCACATCACAAGAAACGACGAAGGCTGAAATCTTTGAGAGGTTGAATTCAAGTCACAAGTGATGATGATTTGCTACAATGAGCCTCTCCTCTATTTATATGAGTAGGACCTAAAATTAGCCTAATAACAGCCCTAAAACAAGTTTGATGACAACATAACCTTGGGTTACAAGCCAACCCACTAGCTTTTCATAAAAATATGCCCTAATTAGCCCACATGTGTGAGCCGCTAGCTCTCTAGAGCTGACATCATGCAATAAATGTGCTCCAAATGGCATGTCCAAGTGTCATGAAGTGTCTAAGATAATGTATAACCCTGTCAAGTCCATGATTTGAGGGTTGGCCCTCAAATCCACCTCAATGCCTCTTGTGGGGTCCAAAGATCGAGCTAGGGAACCACAAAGTCGTCTCCATGGGTTCCAGCTACTCAAAGTGGCCTCCTCTACTCTAGTGTTGAGGGCTTCTCAAGTGCAATTAGCTTCTGTAGTCTCTCAAGGTGAGACCAACGAATCAACTGCCAACAATTAATTGGTGTCAAGGACAACCTAGGGGCATGTTGGGTCCATGTGTGTAATCTTGAAGAATCATCAAATCCAGTACAAAGCGATGCAACATCCTCGGTACAAGAGGTGTCATGGAACATGTCATTTGATGATGCTGATAGGAGGCCTAAGAGTCTTGATGCTTCACTTGTTTGTGCCAATATACTTCTCTGAATGGATTGGGTACCTATGGAGAAGGTGCCCATGACTTGGGTTGTTGAACCACCTGACAAGAAACAATATGAAGTGTAGTGAAAGAAACTAGTCATAAGGGACAAAGAACATTAGTGCATCTAAGTGAACCGAACTTGAATGTCATGGGCTATTCAATACTTCAAGTAATAATCCCCTTCCAAAATTAGGACCCTAATCTCGTAATGGTGTTTTCTCCCTAGGTAGGAATGGTTAAAGGTAAATCTTATTAGGTGTTTCCAACCCTTAAGGGGGAGTGGAATTTCCCTGGTCCACCTTTGAATTGATAGGTGTTAGTGTTAGAAAATGTAATGTGGCATCTTATTAAACTTATTTTCTTTGACCTTGATACTTGCTTATGAATCTTAGTTATCTTCTTTATGTTCTTTTAATTAGACATGTTCATCAAACAATATCAAGAAGCAATAACAACAAAAGAGGACACAAATGTAGGCTCTAAGCCAAGGAAAAACCCCTCCAAGGGAATACTTGGAAACCCTTCTCTTCTTAGAATCTGCTTCAAATGAGATAAAAGACACAATCCCTAAACCAAGTCCTTATCCCAGTACCAAGTCATCCTTAAATCCTTCTTGAATTTACACCAGATTGTTATACATTGCAACTCGATCTGCTAGCTACAATATTGCTACTTGACCTACAACTTTGACCCTGCAATTTTAGCCTTGTAGTTCTTGAAGAAACCCTAACTCAACCTCCTTTTGGGTCCTTCAAAGAGCAAGACAACTCTTCCTAAGGTTAGAGAGGTATAGATAGAGTTTCCTTCCTCCCAGCTACAAGATGTTGCACTTCGTCCTACTGCAACTCGGTCCTGCAACTTCGACCTATTCCTACAAGCCAGAAACCATAGAAAATGTGAGAGATATAGTCCAAAGATAAGATATTTTGGCCTTCCATCTTCTTCCAAATCTTCACTCTCCTTTTCTGCTTCTCTCTAGCTAGAGACTGAACTCTTTGATGATGATCGAACCTGTATGTTAGTGTCCCTAAATGAAGTCGAATTGCTCTTTATATAGCCTTCTTAAAGGGTTGAATTCCCTCCTTTAAGCCGACTTGAGGATCCCAGGGCCGACCCATGTTTTAATAATAATAGTGAGTGTGAAACCCATGTTTTAATAATAATATTTTTTCTTTTGTTTTTCTTGTTTATTACATAGGATACATATTGAAATGAGTACAACAATTATGAAGACTAAAACTAAAAAAACTAATTACATTTCTCAACATTTAGTGAATGATAGTGTGGTCACAGAGGGGATAGGACTTCATTGCTAAGTGCCATGGTTGAAGGGGCCAAATTATGGGGGCTTCGACATCTTAAGAGTATAGATGTGAGGAGGGAGCATTTGTGGATGCATGAGTTGCCAACTAGGCCTTTGCTTATCCACCCGTCTTGTACGTTTTTAACTACTTGATTTTTCTTTGTATTATTGCTTATCGTTTAAGTGTTAGAGCTTGCTTTGAATATGTAGTAGTTGTATTACCCCTTAATGATGAGTTAGTTTATCACTCAGTGAGATTGGGACATGCAAGGGTTCCTCCCTCCAATGTGGAGCAATGGATGCCCAAGAACCAGTTGATGGCCACATGAGTGAGGTAGAGCTCATGCTAGGTTTTTTCCCATGTGTTAATCTTATGTCCTTGACCATCATTTTTATTTTGTTTTTTCTTTATTTAGTTTTGATGTGGCCATGATATGCTCTTTTTGTTTCTTTTTGCTGCATCAACCTCCCAAGGAAAAATTTTTGGGCTCTACCCAAGTATGTGCACATACGAGTGCTAAATCCCAAAGAACCAATGGCTATTTCAACCTGAGGAATGGAGGTGAGATATGGGCTTGTAATGTAAGATGGAAAATGTTAAGTATGGCATACAGAAAGATGGAGCTATGCTATCTCAACTAGGGCTTCCCAAGTAGTGCCCTCCTATACCCAAAGGGCCTTAAGGAATATCCCACTAGACTAGGATGAACGATTAACCCCCAAGTAATGCTAGAGAACACGACAACAATCAAAGTCCATCATTCTTCCAAATCAGCTCATAACCTGTATTAAATTCCCAAGAACAAAGAATTATAAGAACCCGATTTCAAAATGACCCAAATGCATTTTGATTGGAAGCCCACCTTCATCCATGTGCTTATGCCAGATGGGTGAGAAGAAAATTGTCATTGCAAGTGGCGAAGATATATGGCATATCATCAGCTACTGGTGGATGTTTGGGGTTGTTGGCTATCTGGTTGACCGATTGGATTTCAAATGCAGGAGAAAAGTTCTCTTATGGGGTTAACCATTTTCATGGGTAACATCTGGATCCAACTCAAGGATATGAGCTCACCGTAGAGCACATGATCCAATAGCTCTAATGAGGAGTTTTTGGAAACTCTAGCAATCCGTGGGATCACAGATCTATAACATGCACATACCAATCAACTTGTTTGGGAGCATGTGCATTGAGTGTAGAGTATCACCCTTGTTTTATATGAAAACATAAATTCGTACAAAAAAATAAATTTTTTTCTAAATACAATCAAATCTACCATGAAACATAAAATGAAATGCATGACTTTAGGATGAAAACAATATGCAAATGAAACTAACTAACATATGCTAGCATATAATGCATGACCTAAGTATAGTCATATAACCAATGCAACCATCAGATTATTAGATCAATGTCACACCTCTTTCCCCTATATAGGATAAACCCAAGAATAATCATAATAATTATAATACTTACATGTCAGATTAGAAGTGTGGGAGGTGGGAAAATAAATAGACCATGGATCATGAAGAGTTATGGATGAAGTGGGAAAATAGGAATCCAACTTGCACCATTGGATCGTTTCTTGCATCTTGAAAATGGAGATATTGATGATCAAACTCAAGAATTTGCACTCAAGATTTCTCAAGCATACAATTGCCTCTAAAGTCCTTAGACACATGCTATGATTAACAGGAGGAGATATATGGTTGGAGGACAAGATCTTTACACCTAGGCTGCTTGTCACAACAATTAAATTCAAGAGGGTTAACCAATGTTTGTTCATTATGTTAAAAATTTACGCACCCTATATATGATCGAGGGATGACAAAAGGAAGATCTAAGGATGGCTTAAATACATCAATAATCATGTCTTCATGATTATATAAGTGTAAGGTAAGACAAGGTCATTGTGAACATTATCATAATAGATTGGAACCTTGTCAAAATGATAGGTATTCATATCCCACTTCCCTTTTGTATGTTGGAAATCACAAATTTTAACCTCTAGGGAATTGATGGGATCACCTTTTTCAAGATTTTCAGGAAGTATATCATCAAACTTAACATCCATGGAAAAGGTGGAGCTTTCCTTAGCTTCATTTGCGAAAGTGTCATCTTTATCATCACCATGCTCCCTTTTAGGACCCTTTTCAAGATCACTTTCAATGAGTTCATCTTGATGATCCAGAAATGATTCTTCCTTTTGCACATGGTATTTTTCTCTAACATAACCCTGATTTATTTCATCAATAGAAGAATTATGATTTTCAGGGGCAATGTTTTTTTTTGGATGGAAATATCTTCTTCAACTTCTTCAACATAATTTAGGAGGCCCTTCTCTTAGAGAGATATGGTCAAGTCTTGAAGGATAACTTCAAAATGACACATCGGTCCCCAATACTTAGAGAAATTATTCAATGAATACCTTAATGGAAGGGATGCTTTTAGGTCTTCAAGAACATCTAAGCCAATCTCTTTGATCACCCCCAAAGTAATTAATGAAAAACGTAATTAGACTATCCTCATGAACCATGTTGAACTCTAAAGTATATTTGATAAGTTTGGCAACTTGATCCACAACTAAAGAAGGATCACCATCAAACTTTGGGACATTTGTCATAGCACTTGTATCCCATCGATTTGGATACCTAGGAATATTGTTGACATCCAAAGTAGGGTACATTTCATGTAGATCCCAAGGAGCCATCAACTTGAGTTTTGCATAACAACCAAATGTGGAGTTTCTAGGGTGACATTAAAAGGCCTTAAAGATGCTTGCTTCACCCTACAAGCATTGAAACATTGAAGCTCAATGAAGAAGTAGGGCTTCATTCTTCCAATGGAGTCGCTGAGTGAGCATATTTATCCTTCTCTATGGAATAAGCCCAATCAAGAAAATGAGGCTCTAACTTTAGATAACGAGGAGGTTGAGACAAATCCTCCCGGCTAACGATGCCAAAAATGTTGCCTCAAAATCTAGTAGGCCTGGTAAGGAAGAAACCTAAAAGGTAGAAACTAGACTAAGTGACAACAATGGGGTGTGGCCCATTGTCACTGCAACCACTATCCCTTGTTCCTTATGGATCTTCACGAGTGGGAAGTTTCTCGTTTAAAGGTCACCCATGACAGATATGCTAGGTGATGAAAAATTGACTAGACTGGGGGGGGGAATGAATCAATTTAATACATTAATTTGATTTTCTTTAAAATCATTAACTAAACTTTTTAAATGAGCAACTTAATGCATAATGAATTTTTTTTTAGTATGTAAACAAAAAGTAATAAGTAAACCAAAACATCACGTAAGCACATTAAAACAACACATATGGACACCAAATATAAGTGGAAACCCATAAAGAGATAAAACTGTTAAATTTTCTTAGGGTAACAATGTTCATTGCTATGATAGTTTCATTTCATCATTAATACATTAAGTTCACCCCATATCATTATTTAGATCTACACCATAATACATCAACATATGCAATTACATAGAAAGAAACAACATCACCAACATCATCAACACAACAGAACATAAAAGGGACAATAGAAGAAAATCATGCACACATATAGAGACACTAGGATTGGTCCAAAACCAGGGCAAAACCCACTATGGGGAAAACCCTTGCAAATCTTCTTCTTAGACCGTCCTTAAATGATGCAGCAAAAGAGAGTACAATGATCCATAACTTTGTCTATGCAGCAAAATAATAATGATATCTATGAAAAATATCTAATCATGCTAGGAATCAGAATCCTCATACTGATGGCTGTAATGTGTTGCCGCAAACTGATGTCAACTGTTGTATACTGCTATCACTGTGCTGAACATTGTTAAGCACTGTTGTCACTATCAATGAGCCTAATACATATGTTTGCAGTGGAAACGAACAAATCAGATCTACAAATCTATTATGACAACAAAGAGAAACCAAAATCTACAGATCATTGAAGTCAATTGAATCCAAGATGTCATATCTTAGATCTGAAATCTGGTCACCCTCATCATGACTGATTGTGTGCTACTCGAGCTTCTTGTTCGCTGTCTCTATCAATGTATGCGAGCGACTGTGACTGTAGGGCCGCTCTCAAGAGGTATTGATGCGAGGGATTGTGGAGTTGAACAACTAAAACCCAAAGTCGCCCCCTTACCATTGTTGTGTGAACGACCGAGATGTTAGGGTTGCTCCCAGGGCTACTTTGTGTGAGAGAATGGGCATCGAAACCTTCTGATATGCCTCTGAACCCAAAGTTGCTCTCACTGAACTGTCTTTGAGCGATTAGAGAGCCAAAATCGTTCTCTTGCCTACTCTGTGCCTACAACTATGGACATAAAACTTTTGTTCAGTGCCAGCGACTGAGATCTAGAGACCCTAACCTAGAGCGAATCATTCGCCTGTGATTTCAGACCCTTGAACGAACTCCTTGCGTCGAACTTGTGTGAACCAAGAAAAAAGAGAAGAGAAGATGTGTCCAAATGATCTTGAGGTCTATTCTATTTATAGGGTTTTCTTGGGGTTAAGGCTGACCCAAGTAGTTACTCATGTGGTTAGGGCCGACCCATTCCATAATATATGTATGAATAAAATAATTCATAACTCAACTTACGCTTAACAAAATTGGGTGATCTTTAGGTCGATTTTGGTCCTCTTGAAAAGAGGAATATAGTGAAATCATTATCTAGGTCATTTGAGCTGTCCAAGGTGGAATTTTACAACAATTTCAAAAATTAACATCCTCTCAACTAAGGATAATTCCACCTACCAATATTTGTCCATCGAACAATATGCCATTCTAGAATCTTCGAGTTTTATCACGTATCGTCACGAATCATCTCTGTCATGTAGTCGTCTTTCCATGTCCATCTCAAGTGTCTCATCATCAAAAATCATCATTTAACATCTCGATCTATCCTTTTCTTATTCCTGCTTATCACTTGATTATTCCTGCTCGTATGTTGAACATTCTCTGATCTAGAAGAAGAATAATTTGTTACCGGATGGGAGCTTAAGCTACCACCCTTTATCCAATCAGGCTGCTATCTGGAATCTTTGTCAGTGGGCTACTTCCCGGAATATCATCATCAATCGTCATCAGAGAGCATATCATCAAGTATCACGTCTCAACTTGGAACCACATCAAGGAGCAGTAGCTTCTACCCATACAGAGAAATAGGATAAATCATCACACAGGGGAGTACACCCTTGACCCTGGAATTTTATCGGGGAGATTACCCTCAACCCATAATCATATCATTTTATCTCAACCCATCCTATTGCATACTGATATTCCCATCGATGACCGAGAATAGTCATGTGGTAGAAAACCTGCATCATAATTGAGTTGGGTTGTACACCCAAAGTACACTCTCTACTTGTTGGCCAAAACGAGGAGCGATATTCCCATAAAGTTGGCTTGCTTGAGGGTATGATGCCAACTGGGGTATACTCTGCAAAGACAAAGTAGGGGAGAAACATTCTCTGACCCTATAAAGATAGGGGAGAAGCATTCTTCAACCTTGGGTAACAAATAAGGGTAATGCCCTATTTTCTAGAGTTTCCTCAACCCTAGGATCCCTCTATCTCAATTCCTCACCCTGGGAGCTCGAGCAGGGTAGGAAGAGTTTGCTTAGTGTCCTCGATCAACGTTGCTCTCATCATCAGTTTGTCTCAATAGCGATTGTTTCCTGTTCATACAGAACATCAAATCAAATATCATGTCAGATCATATATAATCATATGAATCACAAAAGGATACCATAATCGTCCTCCCTCTCAAGGAGGTGCCAACCACAAGCTTGAGCTTGTTTCAAACATCACTGTCTCAATATATGAGAGTATCTCACTCTCAACTATAAATATGGGACTTACTACCAATCAAATCATCACAATGTATCCATGTCATATCCAGATCATGCTCAAACAACTCTCTAAGTATCTTTTGTATCCTACCTCATAGCTAGCCATACTAGCAACATCATGGTCAACCTCAGTCATGTTATGGACCTCTCATCTAAGATATCATGGCATATTGCATACTAAAGAAACATCCAAATGTGCTTATCAACAATAATCTCAAATATCAACAATACATCTATGAAGATACATATCATAGGAGAAATATCTCCTTCTCAAAATGGAATACCTCATGTAGATATTTCAAAGCATGCTTGGTGGAAACTCTATGTAAGTGAAGAAACTCACTCATGAATTTATTCAGGTTCGATGTACTTCATACATATATAGATGGATGTTCAAAATAGAACATCAATGCTTCAATCGTCAGATGCCATGTCAAGTTCAATAACATCTTGAACTTCAGATCAGAGTATCCAAGGATTTGTAATTTCATTATTCAAAAACATTTTTCAATAGCTTTGCAATATGGAATTTATTTCCCAAATTCCAGAAATCGATTCATCATGCCATGATATATTATTTCGAGCTTCATAAGCCATTTCCCTATGATTTAGATCATCAAAGGCCCATCACCTGTCACAAGTGGATATCAAACCAAAACCATAATCAATATCAAAGCTATATCTTGGAATTCATCATCTTGGATTCATCAAATAACTGTCAAATCTAGACATATCTGGATTGCAATGCTCTAACCATAATGTAGTGCTAAGCCAACATAATCATCCTTACATAACTCAATGTTGTACCATCAACAACAAAATCAACTCATCAGAGTTTAGAAGCCAGATCAAGACCATTATCAAAGTCATCATTATCATAGTATTAATACTTTCAATTAGGAGACAGGTGGAGCTCATATCAAATCATGACTTCATCATGCCAAAAAGTCATGCATTATCAATCCAAACTATTAAGTCATTCTCATAATCATAATACAAGTCATCTTGTCACTAGGTGCAAATGCATACATCAAGGACACATCATGCAGGTTCCATTTTTCATGCCAAATCACAGCTATCATTACTTCAACCATTGTGCTAAGAACAAGGAGGCCAATTTCCACATACATCATCATGCCCACATAGTATCAATATCAGGGAAAATTAACACTCATCAAATTGGATCACTAGACATCAAGTCAAGTCCAAATGCTATCGTAGAGAGATATATAGTCAAAGCACATCTCAATCATCAATTCAAAGTTATTGTCAAGCATCACAACAAAACACTTTTCATATATACCAGTTATGCCAAATCATGCCAACCACTTGTAACGCAGACATAGTGACATATCTATATGTATGTCCCAGTCACTTACAAACACAAGGTCAACCTGCATGTTCAAGTTATAAAAAACATTAAAGCTTTTCCTTCTAGCAGACCTTGCTATTATCTGCAATACAATTGTGGTACTGACATCTTCCAGGTGACCATTTGATTTCCTGCACAATACTTCATTATATGATCAACGATTTAACTCAAAAAATTCAGAAATTAGTTAACAATGGCAAAATATGTCAGGGACATCATGATTCAAAGTTCAAACAAATTCAAAAAGCTTTAGATGATGGTAAACAATAGTCAAACCCCTGGTCGCTCTCTTCAGGATAGCATGAGAGAGACTTTAGCTGCCTGGGCACTGTCTAGGCCTTAGATCTAAGACTCTGTTGTAGATCAATACTGTCAGATGCACATAAATAATGCTTCAACAACATAGAATAATAATAGTAATATGGGTAAGAATCTTGAAAATATATTCTCTCTGACTAAGGATCTGCATCATTCATTTTCATTCATGTAAGCAACCTATATCTAGTAGAGTCGTGCAACAATAGACCTGTTATATAATAAACATATGGCTATCAACATCATGACATCAATCTTTCATCAAAGGTTAGACTAAAAACAACATATATATGCAACATCATATCTCAGAGATTATGAACACAATAGCATTTTCTATCAAGCCATTCCATCAAGTTAGAACATTCAATTTAACCATATGCCATCAATACAAGACATAAGAAGTAAAAGGTCTAGAATATCAATCTTACACTTATACTTCTCACATCAAGGTTATCATGCTCTTCATGACCAATGATATCAAATTAGGTCATTCAACAAAGCTTTATCAAAACAACAAGAGTTTCAATCACTCTTTCCATATGATTTCATCATGGTTATCACAAACATTACCAACAGAATCATGTATAGGAGTCAATGAACTATCCTCCTATATGAAATCCATCATGACAAGTATCAAGAGTACCATTTTCTAGAGCCAAGGTGCTAGCCTTCTTTATAGGATCAAGATATCTAACATATAGTTCATAGATGTTAGCCAAACATCAAGTGTATCAATGTATCAACGTTAGATAGCCTCATAGAATTAAAGAAGGTCAAAATGTTCAACACCAAGTGCATGATTTCATCATAGGAGACATATATCCAAGCCACTTTCATATGCATGTATGAGCCGTTAAAGAAAGAGGCATTCTCATCATACCTTAGGGCTTACCGATCCAATAGCTGAAACACAACATACCATGCATATCTTGTGGTATTCAAATACCTGAGCACCTACTCATTAGTCATAGGACGCTTGAAGCACTTTTCCATCTTTTCATCATGTACATATTTATCTGTTTCCATATCTTCATCTCAAAATGACCCTCAAGAAGGATCTATACATCTCATCTCATCAAGGAGGTTAGAAACATCCATATACTCAAATACATATGCATGAAGTAATAAACATAATCATTAGATCCATAAGTCTAACAAGTACGAAGTATCATAAGTAAAGAAATACTTATCTTCAATGAGAGGTGATCCTCTCCCTCTTGAACCAATCTTCAAGAGCCATCAATGTCCATGGTCCATATACCAATGTTGCCTTAAGGTATCCAAACAAATCTGCTAGGGATTATCCAATATAGGGATTCATCAAATCTCCCATAAGTGCTTGAGAATCTTCTCATTGACCATACTATATCTCATATAGTTTATATAAACCAAGGTTTTCTCTTCAACCTCAACCTCATAGAATCCATCAAACCCTAATAATAAAGTTACCTAGGGTTTTCTTCAAGCCCTAGAATTCTTTTAGGTCTCCACCATATTCTTCTTGCTTCCATAAATGGTGTCATCATTGGGGTGATCTCCATGGATTTTATTCATCCCAACTTTGATACCATGTTAAATTTTCTTAGGGCGACATTGTTCTTTGCTATGATAGTTGCATTTCATCATTAATACATTAAGTTCACCCCATATCTTCATCGCATTATTCAGATCTACACCATAATACATCAACATATGCAATTACATAGAAAGAAACAACATCACCAACCTCATTAATGCAACAGAACATAAAAGGAACAGTAGAAGAAAAACATGCACACACATAGAGACACTAGGATTGGTCCAAGGCTAGGGAAAAACCCATTATGGGGAAAACTCTTGCAAATATTCTTCTTCTTATATGGTCATCAAATGATGTAGCAAAAAAGAGTACATTGATCCATAACTTTGTCTTTGCAACAAAATAATAATGATATCTATGAAACAGATCTAATCATGCTAGGAATCATCACCCTCATACTGATGGTTGTAATATGCTGTCACAAACTGATGTCAACTGTTGTCTACTGGTGTCAATGTGATGAACACTGTTGAGCATTGTTGTCACTGTCAATGGGCCCAATACATATGTTTGCATTGAAAACTAACAAATCAGATCTACATATCTACATATATGTTATGAAAACAAAGAGAAACCAAAATCTACCAGATCACTTAAGTCAACTGAATCCAAGATGTCATATCTTAGATCTGAACTATGGTCTCCCTCATCACGATTGATTGTGTGTGACTATAACTCCTTGTTCACTCTCTCTGTCATTGTATGTGAGCTACTGTGACTACAGGGTCTCTCTCAAGAGGTCGTGATGCAGGCATTTGTGGCACTAAACAGCTAAAACACAAAGTCACTCCCTTACCATTGTTGTGTGAGCGATCGAGATGTCAGGATCACTCCTAGGGATACTATGTGTGAGAGACCAGGGATTATAACCTTCCGATCTACTTCTAAACTCAGAGTCACTCTCATTGAACTCTCTCCGAGCGATCAAAGATCCAGAGATGCTCTCTTGTCTACTTTGTGCCTGCGACCGTGGACAGAAAACTTATGTTCTGTGCCATCGACCAAGATTTGGAAGACCCTAACCTAGAGTGAACGTTTCACCTATGATTTCATACCCTTGAGTGAACTCCTTCCATCGAACCTGTGTGAACCAAGAAAAAAGAGAAGAGAAGATGTGTCCAAATGATCTTGAGGTATCTTATATTTATAGTTTTGAATCCTGATTTCGGACCCTTGAGCGAACTCCTTCCGTCGAACCTGTGCGAACCAAGAAAAAAGAGAAGAGAAGATGTGTCCAAATGATCTTGAGGTATCTTAAATTTATAGGTTTTCCTGAGGGTTCAATTGGGGTTAAGGCTGACCCAAGAAGTTACTCATGTGGTTAGGGCGAACCCATTCCATAATATATGTATGAATAAAATAATTCATAACTCAACTTTTGCTTAACCAAATTGGTTGATCTTTAGGTCTATTTTGGTCCTCTCGAAAATAGGAATCTAATGAAATAATTATCTTGGTCACTTGAGGCGTTTAAGGTGGAATTTTACCAAAGTTTCAAAAATTAACAAAAACTACGATTTTGTTATTATTGTGATGCAAGGCAAACTCCTATCTGATTTTTTGTAGGCTCCAACCTACAAGAGGCTACTAACTCAAATTTTCTGCAAACTAAAACATGTAGGTAATCTCAAACTCCCATAATTTTTCTGTAGGCTACAACCCACAAGAGGCTTCTACCTCAATAGGCTCCAACCTATTATTTATCAAGCTACAACTTGAAAGGAGACTACAATCCCTTGATACATAACGAAAACAACAATGTGTTGGTTACCTGGTCTAGAAATCTACATATATCCATATTTTTTTCTTCTTCTTCTCCTCAAATATGCTTCCCATCTGTTTTGTATGTGCCAGGTAATAAACAACTCAAATTAGCTCACATACCCTCCAACTCTTTAACCTCCTTTGCCTGTTAGAAAATCAGAAACGTAGAAAGATTTTATTATGTTGATAATTACTTGTGTTATTCTTGTATACTTTTTATCTTCTTTATGTTCTTATTTTATATTCCTTTCATCAAGAAATCATCAAATCAAAACATGAATATCAACAACACCCAATGTAGGCACTTAGCTAGGGCTAACACCCCTCGCTAGGGGAAAACCCCGTCAAACTGTTCCGCTAATCAAATTGAGATAGACCAAGATCTTATACTTGACCAATAGACCTTCCTCATCCACCAAGTCAACCTTCCAATATGATTCAACAACCTTCAATATTATATTATTTTCTAGCGGCTACAACCTAACAACAATCCAGAATTTCGGCCCAACTACTCCAGAATTTTGACCCAACTACACAAGAATTTCGGCCCTTCCAACAACCCAACAGATTCACACGTGTAAGACAAAGAGAGAAAAAATTGACTTTGTATTCTTGACAAAGACTTCCTTCTCCTTCACTAGGGTTTCCTTCCTCTTCCTTGAATTTCACACTCTTTTTTTGCCTCCAGCAGTTACAGATGAAACTTGTTGAGGATGTGCTTCAAATGAGGTCAAGTTGTTGTCCTTATATAGTGAATTTGGAGGCTGGATTCCCTTCACGAGGCCGACTTGCCCTTCTTGAGGCTGACTTGGTGGAGCATACCTAAAATACCTATTTTTACATTAAAATAAATTTCTTTCTTGATAGATGAAACCCAAGAAGGGTCTTTTACATATTGACAAATACAAGGACATTTGACATGAAACCTAAGAGCCTACAATGGAGGCTTTGATCTAAAAACCATTGACCAAAGCATGAAACCCATGCTTTAATACGTCAAGTTATTTTATAACAATTTTTTTTTCTTTTTTTCTTTTCACAAATACATTACATCATGACTCAAATACAATTATGAAGGCCGAAACTAGTTACATTTTTCAACGCTCCCTCTTAACTAAGGAGGCATTCATAATTACACATATATATAGAGGTACATGGAAGATCTCAAAATTATATGCTTTATAAAGAGTCACAACACACGTAGTGCTACAAATTAGATATTTGACTAGGACACTCTAATCAGGTGGGACTAAGGTGTACCCAAGCTTTAGCCACTTTAGATGCCATTAGACTTCTAAGTTCTAACACCAACCCAAAGATCTAGTTGTGTATCCAAGGTTGGAGCTCCATGACCAATGCCACCCTCCCTACTTCGAGATCTAGACATCAACACATAGGTCAGCCAGATGTCCTCCTAAGCATCTTGTGTTAATTTTTCTTAGGGATATATTATTCTTTGCTATGATAATTGAATTTCTTCATTTACACATTAAATTCACCCCATAACATCATATCATTATTCAATTTTACAACATTATTCAGAAACATATGCAATTATGTAGAAAGAACAACATCATCATTAATGCAACAGAACATAAAGGAACAATAGAAGAAAAGAATTCACACACAGGGACACCAGGATTGGTCTGAGATCAGGGAAAAACCGACTATGGGGAAAACCTTTTCAAATTCTTCTTCTCATTAGATTGTAATTGAATGGTCCAACAAATGAGAGTACACTGATCCATATATTCATCCATACACCTATACAATATTGATGAATATGATCCCAACAAAATAAATATAACAAGATCCAAAAGACGATTCCAACAAGAGTACTGATCAGATATCACTTCATCAGATCGTAGTCAACTTTAGTCATTTGCGGCGATTAACGAAAAACAAACCCTACTTTCCAACCATAGGGAAGGCGTTGTGCATGTGTCTGAGATGATTCAATTGCATGGATGAGATTTCTTTCATGTGGTTGCAACTGATATTTCTTCATGACATGCCTCCAATTGTGACCCAAAACCCTAAAAACAAAGATACGAGTTGCAGACCCTGCAATTTCACCTTCGTGCGAGCCCATTCTCCATGGACCCGCCTTAGACCTGTGCGAGCCAAAACCAAGGAAGTTAAGTAGAAGACCGATCCAAGATAATTTTCCAAATGAGGTCAAGGTCAATTGTATTTATAGCCTTCCAAGGGTGTCCACTTTTCTTTAGAGCCAACCTAATCAAATATGCACATGTGGGATTTAATTCAAAAGTACACTTTTCCTTGTCCAAATTAAGTGCTTCAATAGTCAAAATTGGTCCTCTCAAAAAGAGGAATCTAGTCACATGGTTGGAGTTTATCACTGAGCTTACAAATTAAAACTCCCTCTCAACTAGGGAGAAATTCCAACTACATCATGTAATTATCGCAAGAATCCTGTCATCAAATCATATACAATCTCAAGTATCTTGTTATCAAAAGTCATAATTGCTCATCTCTTCTCATTTCTTCTTATCTCTTGATTGTTCATGATCATATGTTGAACATTATCGAATCTAAAATAAGAATTTGACATTGGAGGGGAGCTTAAGCTACCACCCTCTATCATTTCAGAGAGCACATCTCAACCTGAAACCTCATCGGGGAGCTTAGTATCAACTTGGAACTGTATAGGGGAGAATATCTCAACCCAAAAATCACATTGGGGAGCACATATCAAACTAGAGTCTCATGGGGGAGAAAAACATCTTCAACCCCATATCGAGCTATAGGTGATATAGGGGAGCACATCTCAACCCATCCTATTTCCCACTGATCTTCCCAACAATGACCCTCAAGAGTCATGTGGTAGAACACTTGCATCATAATCTGAGCTTGGGAGAGATACCTGGCTTACCAAAGGTAAGGATGACACATCCCCAAGCCTCCTCACCCATTTTCCAGACAAGGAGGGACAATCCGAACAAGCCCAACTTGTGGGTATGATGCCAACTAGGGTATTTTCTGCATAGAAAAAGATAGGAGGAGATAATCGACTTGTCAAAATAAGCAAGGATCACACACACCCTATGGGTGGCAGATAGGGGAGCAACATCTACAACCCTATTGTCGACAGATCCATCAACTCCAGGAGCCCTCCATATCAATTCCTTACCCTGGGAGATCAGACAGGGGGGTAGAGTTGGCTCAGTGTTCTCGATCAATCCTGCGCTTTATAGATTATAAACATATCATCGTTCTCATATATGGTAATCATCATGTCTCTATAGCAGTAGTCTCCTTATCCATCCTCCCTCTCACGGACGCAACAACCACAAGCTTATACTTGTCTCTTACAACAACATTGACTGAATATATCTTAGTCACAATTATATATGAGTTTCTTTGCCACTCAAATTCCACCTCAATATTATCATAATGTATCCCTGTCATATCCAGAACCTGCTCAAACAACTCTCCAAATAGCTTCTTCAACCTGTCTCACAGCTCTAAGCCATGCCAACATCACCGTATTCAATCTCGGCCATGCTTAAAGCTAAAAACTTCTCATCCAAAAATATCATGGAAGATCTCATACCAAGGAAACAACCAGATGTGTTCATCTAATCAATAATGATTCCAAATAGCATCAATACATCCATGCATCACATATCACAGGAAGAATGTCTCAGACCAAAAATTGATCATCCCATGCAAATATATCAAAGTGTGCTCGATGGAAAAGCAATGTGTATGAAGAGGCTCAATCATGAATTGATGTAGATTCGATGAAAAACATATGAATATACAGACGAGTGTTCAGAACATCAATGCTTCAATCATCTGTCATTTTCTAAGGCAGGTCCAACAATATCTGTGCATAATTCAATTGGAGTGTCCAAGGATTTTCATTTCCAATTTCCAACAACTCTTCAATAAGTTCATGATATATTTTTTCTTTTCCAAGCTTCAGAAAGTAATTCATCATGCCATGATTCTTCATTTCAAACTTCAGAGGTCAACTCCCTCTTACTTTGATAATCATAGGCTCATTGTCTATCAAGAATAGACCATCATTATATAAAACCATTTTTGAAGTAAAGGTTTGGATCGACACATCTTCCTCACTTCACCAGGAAATTGTCAACGCTGATATGCCAAGTTCAGGTAGCTTTCTTTTTGCAAACATAACACTTAACCAAACCAATACGCTCAGCCTCATAAAAATCAACACTATGTAATCAAATCAAGTAAGTCAACTTATCAATCTTAGATGCCAAATTAAAACTAAGATCAAAATCATAAGTGTTTCTATGAATTATCAATGTGACAAAATATTAGGTAGAGCTCACATCCAAATATCAAGTTACAACAACCTTTATATAGCAAGAACTACCCAATCAATCTTTATCAAGCCATCCTTATGATCATAACATGAATAATTTCTGTCACAAAATGCAAATGCATACACCTAGGATAAATCATATAAGTTTTAGGCATTCATGGTGAGATCATTGCATACTTCAATAGTTTGTACTACAACCAATGTGCTTAATCCAATGAAGTCAATATATAGTTAATGCCAACATTAATCATTGAAAGTTTGTATGCCCACATAACACTATCATCAAGGAAAACCATCAAATATCAAATCAAAACCCTAATTTTTTTTATCGCAATGAGTTAAATCAGTCCATAATCCAAAACATATTTATGGAATATAAATCTTCAAGTCAAAGTTTTAAAGGATCATCAATCATCTAAGCCAATAAGCTAAATCTTTTCAAACCCTTGCAGTCGTTATCAAATATTGTCATATACTAACTTCAATTATCTGATCAAAATACAATAATGATATGCATATTTTGGTTCCCTCTAAACAAAAGTTTAGTCAACATATTCACATTCTCTATAGTAAGTCAAAACTTCCCTGCTCATAGGATATTCTGCTCCATGTCTGTAGGACTGTCATACTTCAGGTGCAATTCTGATCTCATGTATAAGGCTTCAGTTTTTATGATCTACTGGAATAACCGCACCCATAGAACTTCTTCTGTGTGGTTGTGAGGCTTATAACCACACTGATAAGATTACTTCCATGCGGTTTTGGCTCAGACTAACGGAAATCCTCTCTTTTTAGACCAGAACTTTATGTAGATCAACAATGTCAGATATTTTTATTATTTATGTTGGAAAATTTCAATAATAAATTATCGTTTATACATTTAATGAAAATGATATTAGGTGCAGGGATGTAATGGAGAGTTTCTCCCTCTTAATGGGAAATTTCTTCATTCATCATTATTCAAAACATCAATCTATCTATCATAATACTGTCATGCATCAACATAACTGTTAGATCATGAAATCAAACTATATAGGGCTCTATAACATATATCCATCACATCCATAACATGGTAACATCAACTACTTCATCATCACACATGAACATGGCATCAAACTTTCATCAAGGGTTAGAGCCTTATGATTAGGGCAACTGATAAGTGTATCATCATACCTCAAAGATCATGAACACAATATCACTTACATAGCTTAGTCCATCAAGTCAGGTCATCTAGATTACTACATTGTCAAAATTACTGAGCCAAGGTCAACAAGGAGATATTGAGCAATAATCTTATTGTTACACTTTTATCATCATGGTAACATGCTTATACAAACATTATCAATAGTACCAAATTCAATGCATCTAGGAAATCCATCATGTCTAAAATGAGAGATTCTTGCCAAATATTAAGTATCCCAATATATCAAAAATCAATGTTTCTAGGTAGCTTTGTCATGACTTAATAAAATGTAAGATACTTGTCTAATACCAAGTGCACCATCTCATCTTAAGTACCATGATTCAAAATTACTTTCATATGCAATATGAGTCATTCATGAAGGTGATATTTCCTTCATATCTTAGGACTTACCTTGCCATCCAATATTTGTAGCTAAAACATAACATTGAAACAATACATCATATATACCTTGTTGATGCAAAGAACCATTAAACTGTACCTCAACCCACTATGGTCTCTAATCATTATTAAAAGAAAAATTGTTTTCCAAATCCCTCGAACTAGAGCCAGGAGGATCCTTTAGGTCCCCTCATTAGATTCACACACTATTTGGATTTCTATATGAGCTATATGAGATTTAATTCTATCTGAATAGAACCGTTGGTTCTTGAGCATTGTCTTAGCATCTTGTACTTATCCACTTTCTTATCCCTCGATACTGGGCCTAGAAGGGTATTCATTTTCCAATGAAGAGCCACATAATTAAGGTATTATTTCTTCCTACCCCTAGTGTTCCCACGGTTAGGGACTTAAGTCAACATATCCTCCATGAGTTTTGAATCTAACAATGCTTGTCTTTCAACCCTGCATGTGTCTCAAGCTTATGGATTTCTCTACTTGTTTGTAGCAGAACAACAATGAAAAGGTGGTGGTCAAATTTTGGGCAAAGGATGAGAACCATGTTTCCCCTGCTAGGCATAACCACCACCCCTGTCTTCTCTTTTCCCTTTGTCTTGGCGGTGTGACCAAATCAAGATCAGTTTTTCAACAATTGTGATGAGAGCCTCTACCTTCAAAAGAACATAATACCAAATTAAACACAATAGCAACACGACTAAGAAACCAACATCCAAATTTGTCATAATAACTCCAGGCACTTGACCTTGACTCAAAAATCTAAATAGGAGTAACTACCTCCTCCACTGATTTCTCTCCACTTACCATCGAACCAAAAAATAACAAAGCAAGGACTAACACAATACATAAAATAAAGTAGCACAACCACCCACTAAGTTTGATACACTAGAGTCTATCCCCTAGGACTGTATCAATTTATGCAAAGCACTAGAGGATTTCTTTGAAGAAAAACTCCCAACCCCAAGCTTATGACTTGGATGTGGACCACTGATCAAAATTTAAAAGAAAATTGATACCAAACTCCAAAGTATACTACCACCGAAGAGTTAATCAAACCCAAGGCTTCATAACCTAAGACTATCAGAACAAACACAATTGACCACCATAAGAAATAGACTAGGAGAAATTGATATAGAACCTAATAATTCACTCCAAAAAATAAACATAACACCAAACATGACCCTCCTCCAAAGTAAACCTCTAGTGACCAAGCTCAAGAACGAATGACCAAGAATTTTGATGTGTTTTGAATAGGCTTACACAGATAAGCACATCCACTTCCTAAGTTTTCAAAACCATATATTAACCACAATATAAATAGGATTACATACTCAAATGTTGTCAAAAAGTAGAACCACATGGTTGTTTTCGTCAGCTCCTCTCCAATCTCCATTAGCTAATGTCCTGCCCATCCATGCTATTAAATAGACACACTTCATTATCTATTAACTACATGTGCATGCATGAGAAGGGAGGTCATGGCTTGTCCCCATAAATGCTTAATGGAACTATGGGCTAGAGGGTGCAACCTTTTATGACCCTATTAAATGCACATTAACACCCCCATCGGGGGTTTATGTCGACTATATAAAAAATAATAAACAAATTTAACATTTTCTTATATTTTAACTTTCCAATGTGAGGGAGATTGCATAATTTATTTCCACTATTAATAAGGATTCCATATATAACATCTAAAAAATATTAATAAAGAAC
The DNA here is from genome assembly GCA_000404065.3 of Pinus taeda. Classification (NCBI taxonomy): domain Eukaryota; kingdom Viridiplantae; phylum Streptophyta; class Pinopsida; order Pinales; family Pinaceae; genus Pinus; species Pinus taeda. The sequence goes on from APFE031328901.1 coordinate 79,477, forward strand.
AAGGTTTAATGTGTGTTATAAATCAAATATTTCATTTTGCATGTTGAGTAAAATATTTTAACACCATTGAGAGAGAGAGATTTCATTCTATTAATAAGCACTCTCATACAAGGGATATTTGTTATTTGTTCATCATTTAAAATAAAGTTGACATGTAATATTTTAAAAAATATTAATAATAAAAGTAATTCTATATATGGATAGACAAACATGTAACTTAAAAAAAAATATTAACAACAAAAAGATTGTATCCTATGGATGTACCTTTTCTATTTCAGATATAAGGAAGGTTTATATTAACATTTTAATGTGCGAAAATTTAAATCATTAAAAAAATATTTCAATGTCAACTATACATATATTATATAAAATAAGTAAAAATTAAAAAATCGTATAGTTAAAACATTTTATGAGTGTGTTTTTTAACACCTGCGTAGATCCATCATAACTCCAGATTTACCAAGATTCAAGAGGAATCAAATCTGTTGAGGTGAGCTCCAAAGCAAGTTTGCATTCTAAGAGATTTGATCCCTCTTGAGTTGCTTGGGAGATCAAAAGTTAAGGTGGATCTATTCTGGTTATTTAAAAATATGAAATCACGCAACTATTATTTATATTAAATTATTATTATTTTCAAATTTATTTATATTTAGTTAATTATAAATTATCAATAAATTTTATGAAATTCTTTCACCATATCAATAAAATTATATTTATTTTCCTAAATTCTATGTTGTTAAATTTATATGCAATAACTACAACCTCGTATTTGAGAAAAATATATTTAGGAAGGAGACAAGATGAGGCAAGGAAACTATTATATTGTGAGCCAATAAAATAGTTGCTTCTTGTGAGATTTGTCATTCTTTCAACCTTTAAAACCCAATTTAGAGAAATAAAGAAAGAAATTATTTTAACGTCCATGAGGCTAAAGATAGCCTATGGGACAAATTGCTTCTTCATCTGCTTGATGTATAGATTGTGAGCCAATAAAATAGTTGCTTCTTGTGAGACTTGTCATTCTTTCAACTTTTAAAAACCAGTTTAGAGAAAGAAAGAAATAAATTATTTTAACGTCCATGAGGCTAAAGATAGCCTATGGGATAGGTTGCTTCTTCATCTGCTTGATGTATTTGGCCGTGAAGCTTCAAAATAAATGCTCCCAGATTCTTGACAAACCCCTCACTAAATATATTATCCCAAAAGCTAACTGCCAGCATATATGCATAACTTTCCTTGTTTTCTTTGAAGGCATCACATTCTAAAATGAAATGTTTTTCTGTTTCCACTTTTCTGAAAGAACAAAAAATGCATACTCTTTCCTCCCACACTTCCTTTAGCCTTTTCTAGTGCCCTGTTTCACAACAAAGTTGATGAGAATTAATCCTCAACTGAGCAATAATAATTTTGGCTCTCCAAGAGATATTGGCCTCTATGTATGCTTTTGGTTGATGACTATGAGTGGGATTAAACACTTCAATATAGTAATTTTCTTTCTTCTTAGCTCCTTATCCCAAGAACGCTTGTGGAACTTTTCCATAACAAAAGATTTTATCTCTTTGTTGTTTATGGGACACACGTTCAAGCAAATACCCCATTTACTAAACCATTTGTTATTTTGCTGCATCCAAGTTTTTTTTTTTTTTTCTCTTGCACAATATATCATTAAAGACAACCTTAGGCCATCTACCCTGTTCCATTTGCCCAATTGTTTTTAAATACCTTATAACTCGCACCATAGAAATTGTTTTAATAGGAGTAATCCCTATTTGACTTAACAAGATATCATAAGGAACTGCACTTTTAATCTAAAATTTGTTTGTAATCAAATGCTTTTGAATTTTCTCAATTTTTCTCCACTGCATGTCGGATGTATTGCTGGCCCATAGTTTAAAACCATAGAGAACCACTGGAATCACTAGAAGCCCAAAAATATTTTGAGTGGGTTTCCAGTCCCATAACTCTGCCTCTCTACACCTATTTTGAAAAGCATAAAATGTTTTCCAACCCCCCAAAGTTCTTTTTTGTTGTTGAAGTTAATTCCGAGGTATTGTAATCCACAACTTCTTCTAGAATGTTGCCTTCAAAGTAGAACTTACGCTGGTTATGTTTTATTTTCTTAGAGAAGATCACTACTTTCGTTTTATTGATATTTAATTGCATCCCCACAATTCTACAAAAATGCTCAAGGGATAGTAAGTGCTCTTGCAAAGAAAGAGTTGATTTAGCAATAAGAATAAGGTCATCTACATACAAAAGAAGCCTTATAACAAACTTGCCCAAATAGATACCATCAACCCCTTGTGAATTTAACCACTCCTCAAGCTTGTTGATATATAAACAAAAAATGGCAGAAGACAGTGGGAAACCTTGCTTGACCCTGATATCGCTTCTAAAACTTTCAGAAATGTCTGTTGAAGTTCTAATTTTGAATTTCACCTCTTCATACAGCCTATGCACAACTACTCTCAAATGTTTAGGAACCCCAAGTTCCTCCATTCTGTGCCAAAGCTTATCCCTAGGAACCGAGTCAAACACTTTTCTGAATCAACAAAAGACTTCTTCCTTTTTCTCCCAAACTTTTTCAACGATGTGGCTTAAAGTTATACAATGATCAACTGTGGAATGTTTAAGTCTAAAACCTGCTTGCCCTTTAGCACGCTAATCCCTTTCTTCTGCCCACTTGCTAACTTTGTTTTCTAGCATGCTTCCAAATAGCTTTGCAAACAAAGGGTTTATCATGATGGTCCTATAATTGGAGGGATTATTGACGTCATCGCTCTTGAAAAGAGGTATTACCATACTAGTTATCCAATCTGTGGGGAGCCCTTGTTGTATGATGTTGTTGAATATTTTTGTAATGTGAGGTGCAAGAATCTTTGAGCCCCACTTTAGATATTTTTCTTGGAGTTCAACCAAGTCTTTTGCTTTTCCAACACTTGACTTCTTGATACCCATCTCTACCTCTTGTATTGTGAAGAGTTCAGTATCAGTGTTGACCAAGGCGGGAGGTCCAACCTTGGGAACCTGTTCATAGATTTGTCTTGCATAGTCAAACCATTTAGTTGTAAGATTATTTCTAATTTATATCTTTTTCAGTTGGAGATCCCTCCAATATAATTTGGGATTATTTTTCCCAAGGAAGATTAGTTATTCTGATCTAAAAATCACTCGTAAATGATATCAGTTAATTAATTAATGAATGAAGGTATTACAGACTCATGTGTTGGTGTGTGTCTATGTTATCTTAGGCAATGGATCGACCAGATTACAAAATACACAGACACTAGGAAATGGAAAATAGTAAGAGAAACACAGTAAGCAAATATAAGAACACAACAAATTAACAAGGAGTTCACCCAATCCTCCTGGGCTATGTCTCCGGTCCAACTTTCAGTGGTGGCCTTTTCTTATTATGTCTTTAGAGCAGAGTTTTTACAATGTGGAGCTCAATTTGAGTGTCCTGAAACAGATGATGCTTAGCAGGGTGGTTCTTGGATTCCCTAAGCCACTAGAGTGCACAGGCTCTTCCTTGCCAAGTCTTGACCTCAACTGATCTTGAATGGGATGAGTACAATTTGGTATCCAGTTCCCAACAAATATCCTCTCAGGGATTGCTCGAACCTCTCAAGCCTTCTACCTGCTCAATGCTACCTTACTCCGCAGGTTAGCTCGGCTCTTTTTTTTTCTGCTTCTTGCTTATTCTCTGTTCTGTCTCTTTGTCCCACTGTCTCCTTTCTTTCTTACATTGCTCGCTCACTTTCGCTTCGTGCTCTCTCTCCATTCTCTATCTGTTCATGGCTTAAAGCCAATACGGCTCATGACTGTTCGCTTCCTCTTCTGCCCCTTCGGATCGCCTGCTGCTGTTCGCTTGGAGTTCCCTGCCTCTGCATCATCGCCACTGTGTAACGTCTCGTAGGGAAGTGGCCACTTGTCCTCTCACGAACTGCACCAGCTCTTCCTCAAACAGTTCGGTATTTCGGTTACACTGTGTAATGATTCATCCGCCAACTCATCAGTCAAATCGGACTTCAGACTTTTATATGTCGCAGCTTAATTCTCCCTCCAGATCTGGTCATTCATTGGGCGAAATCTCCGCCGTTAGATCTGGAGCCCCCAGATCCTACGGTGTTCGCTCTTATCGCGCGGATGACTTACTCGACCATTAGGCCACGATGAGAGGCAATTTTCTCTCTCATCTGCTGGACACACGTCGTGCAATGTATGGAATCGCTCGTTCTCTTGCCAAATCCACTTACTGCCCAACATGCCTCCGATATTCCGCCGGTTTTGGAGCATGGGGCTCGTCGTTTTCTTTAGCGCTTTCCCTACGGTTTCCCGGCTTCCCATGCAACTAAGCGCTTTGAGGCTTTTCCTTCTTGAGGGGTTTTGCCCAGCGATCCTTTAGAAACGGCCTCCGTTTTTCGATCTGGACTTCCTAACTGCTAGTTTGCGTCCTGTGCAGTCTCCATGGGCCTTGGTTAGTGCGCTTTGACCGAGGTCCTCATCGTTCCTTGCTGGCTACAAACTGCCATTGTCCAAAGGTCTTCCTGATGGCTCTTTGTTCACAAGTTTTTGAAGTCTGTCATGATTTGATACAATCATAGCACTTTGATAATTTCCATGGATCCAATTTGGATCACGGCCTCCCCACTGAAAAAGCTTTTGGACCACCAAAAGTTAGTTTTCAAGCATCAACTAAGTGAGGGAACAATTGTCTCACTTGTCCAATATCTATCCACTTTGCGCTGTTCGACTTTGAACCCTTGAGCCCAACTCTGAGGTACCTAACATCTCCACCGCGTGTCGTCCTCACCTTCCTGTCCAAAACTGTGTCTTCCTGCAATTCATTAAGATATTCAAGTAATAGGTCATCAATAGAAGGAAATTGACTCTACTCTTCAGGATCTTCAATTAGTGAAGGTTCAAACAATCTCAAGCAATCTACATTTACGACTGAGTAGTTGTGCATGTACGCTGGTAGATCAAGGTGAAAAGCATTCTCACCAATCTTATCAAGTATCTTGAAGGGTCCATACCTGATAGGCTTTAGCTTTTTACCTTCACCTTGCATCCTGTCCTTGCTGATATACAGCCAGATTTAGTCACCAACTTGGAAACTATGCTCCATACGATGCTTGTCATGCCTTGCCTTGTTTTTGGCTTGGCTCTTTTCCAACTGTTCCTGTACTGCCTGGTGGATTTCTTGGTTCTGTTCAATGAACCTAGTTGCCCTGTCCACATCACTGTGTCCCTCAACTGTGATGTCTTTATCAAAGACAAAATCCAAACGAGACCTTGGTGTGAAACCAAAATAGGTCTCAAAAGGAGATCTCTGTGTAGAAGAATGTTTTTCTTTGTTGTAAGCATGCTTCACATAACATAGATGTTCATCCCAAAGCTTAGGATGCTTGCTGCAATATCCCCTGAGTAACTGGATCACTGTCCTGTTAACTATTTCTGTTTGACCACCAGTTTGTGGATGAAAATCTATGATTTTCTTCAGTTTGGTGTCCATCAGTTCCCACAGACTTGACCAAAACTTCCCCACAAATCAAGTGTCTCGGTCAGATACAATGGAAGTGGGTAATCCAAAATGAACCCATACATGTTGAAAGAACAATTTTGCAGTTTGTTCAGCTATAATCTGTTTATTACAAGGTATTAAAATACACATTTTGTTGAACCTATCCACAAAAACATACAAATAATCATGACCTTTCCTAGATTTAGGCAGTCCTCCAACAAATCCATGGAAACACTTTCCCAAGGATGAGAAGGAACTGGTAATGGAGTGTACAAGCCTAGTTTTCTATTGTTGGGCTTGCTCTTTGCACACATAGTACACCCTCTTACATATCTAGAAACTGTCTCGTTCATTTTTGGCCAATAACAAAATATTTGCAGCTGTGCAACTGTTTTACTTACCCCAAAGTGACCCGATATTAGAGAAGTGTGTGCTTCTCGAATTATCTTTACTCTTTCAGTTTGTGGAATGCATAACTTCCCACAATGGTATAAGAGTCGGTCCTTTACATGATAATTCAATTCTTCTACTCGTTTTCCTTGACTTAAAGTTGCATATACATCTTTAAAGTCTATATCTTGAGCATATTGTTCAATGTAACTCTCATGTAACACAGAATAATGCTTAAGTATAGTAGATGCATTTATAATGGGTCTAGATAACATATCTGCAACTTTGTTATGTATGCCCTTTTTATATCTGAGACTAAATGAAACTATTATAGAAAACCCATCCATCTATAGTGCCTTGACTGCTACAACTTAGTTTGGGAGTGTAGATATTGAAGTGGTTGATGATCAATATGTATTATTGTCTCTTTGCCCATTAAGTAATGTATCCACTTTTTCACACTATGTTCTAATGCAGACAATTCTTTATCATATGTAGGATAGTTAACTATTGCAGAATTAAATGTCTCAGAATGATAACATATGGGTTTAATGCGCTGTGTCAACACTGCTCCCATGGCATAGTCACTAGCATCCGTTTGGATCTCAAATGGTCTTTTAAGATCAACAGTGCTAGTACAGGTGTTTTAGTAATATTTTCGTTCAAGGTGTCGAAGGCTTTCTGCTGTTTACCTCCCCACTGAAACACCTTGTTCAATCCTGTTAAAGCATGTAAGGGAGCTGCAATTGAGGAAAAGTTAGAAATGAACTTCCTCCAATATTGTGCTGCTCCTAAGAAGATTCTAACTTCTGTAGTAGATTTGGGTTTAGGCCAGTTCACAATGACTACCATCTTAGAGGGATCTATCTTCAATTCACCACCCCCTACTATATGACCCAAATAATTCAAAGATGTTTTGCCAAATTCACATTTTGAGAGTTTAACATAAAGTTTTTCTCTTTTGAAAACATCTAGTGTCTGCTTAACATTCTTTAAGTGTTCTTCCCATGTTTTGATAAATATCAGAATGTCATCCAGATACACAATAACAAAATAATCAAGAAAAGGTCTGAGTACATCATTCATTAATCTCATGAAAGTAGCAAGAGCATTAGTTAAGCCAAAAGGCATAACCAACCACTCATACAATCCCTGCTTTGTTTTGAAAGCAGTCTTCCATGCATCTTGTTCTGCAACTCTGACCCGATGGTATCCACTATGCAAGTCTAGCTTGGAAAAATAAACAGCTTCTGTCAATTGATCTAAAAGATCATTGATGCGAGGAAGGGAATACCAATTTTTGATTGTTATCTTATTTAGTGCTCGGTAATAAATGAACATTCTCCATGAGCCATATTTTTTTCTCACCAAAATGATTGGTGACCCACATGGTGATGTGCTAGGTCTGATGAACCCTTTCTCGAGCAATTCCTACACCTGCTTCTTGATTTCTACGTTCTCTAAAGCGAACAACCTGTACATTCCAATGTTAGGCAATGGAGCATCTTGCTGCAAAATAATATCATTCACTATTTCCTTTTTGGGTGGCAGACCTTTAGGTTCTTGAAACAAGATATCATACTCTGAAACAACCTTTTCTAAATCAGCTTGCTGTTTAGCATTACAACCTTCAATACATTGGTTTTATCAAGTTTCTTTTCCTTTACAACCATCAGTAAGAATTGTTTGCATGAATTTATCATTCTTTTCATCTGCCCCGAGTTTATGAGAGTATAATTATTCTTGAGTTTATGAGCTCTTACAAAGTATTCTATTCCATCTTTAACAAGTAGATACTTGTTCTCAACTCTATAGAAAATAGCTTTTTTGTCATACAAGTAAGGATTTCCTAAAACAATTCCACATATATCCAAAGGAATTATGTCTAACTCAACCTCATCTACAAATGTTGACCCAAAGAAAACTTGAGTTTGCATTGTCTAGTCACTTGTAGTTGTGATTTATCATTTAACCATCCTAATGGGTATGGTTTCTTGTGAGGTGTAGTCACTAATCCCAACTTCTTTACAATTGCTTCAAAAATTAAATTTACTTGTGAGCCACTATCGAACAAAGTATCAATCTTTTGATGTTTGGAAATAACTCGAATATGGAAAAGCTCATGTCTTTTTCTCTCATTTTCTTCATCAATAGTAGATTGTGCATAATTACTAGTAGATGCTTCAGAGTTCTTACCTCTTATACCTGTGGTTGCAATAGTTGTTTCATCTCCTGAGTCTGACACCAAGTCTTTCTGAATAGTTGCAGCAGTCTTCTTCTTCTTGTCCTTGAACTTCTCAGGTCTCACCTCTGGATGCAGAATCCAACAGTGCTCATCATCATGCCCATCCTTTTTACAGTGAGTGCATGAAGCCTTGCTTTTCTATGCAGTGTTAGCCTTCCTTGCTTTCCATTTCTGCTTTCTTTTCTCCTTATTCTTGCTTGCAGTGGGTTGGGATGATCCCCCAACTTCTAGACTTCCATTCTTTCTTCTAGCTTCTAGATGAGTAGCTTGTACAGATACCTCATCTATACTAGTGGGATTAAACATGAGGATAGTGTGCCTCATGTAGCTGTGTAGACCACCAATGTACTTCAACAGAGTCTCAGGTGAGTC